>JAODAL010032379.1:0-47015 GCA_025379985.1 Phyllomedusa bahiana
ACTAGCCTCCCTCCCCCCCCGGGGCCTCACCACCCTAGCCCCCCCCCTCCCACCCCTGGGCCTCACCTTTCTAGCCGGCCCCCCCCTGGGCCTCCCCAAACTTCCAAAATACCATCAAAGGGCGGGTTTGTAACAGGAATACTGTCCCAAAGGGAAAACTACCCCCTTTAATAGTTTCCCTTAACTGAAAAGGGAAAGAATTACATTACACAGTTTTTAAAAATTTATTTTGGGCCCTTTTAAGGTACGCCGTGACCCCGAGGGGCCCCGGGTAAAAAAACGATTTTTTACAACCTGTATTGGGGGGATAATGTTTAGCCCTTAGTTTTGGAGAACTGACCCTTAAAGAAAACCCTGTGATTTTTCCCTTTTTGACGCCCTTTTTTTGTAAACACTTGTGTTCCCCATTGTGTAACCATTCTGTAGGATTTGACCTAAGATCTTTATCTTCTGTGGTTCCCCTGTTATTCCTTCAAGGAAATTATTACCAATCTGGGTGTTACCAATCGGGGGTGTATCCCTAAATTTTAAACCCAATCATGCTAACGGGAACCCAATCCCTTACAAAAAACGGGGAAGGGAAACCCCAGCTGACAGATTCAAAAATTCCCTTTTTCTAGTAAATAACAGGGGAACACACAACACAGATTGAAAAGAGAAAAACGCCCCAGAAGTAAAAATTTTTTTTTTTCCCCCAAGGGGGGAACACAGATTTTTAAACAAAAAGGGGGGGGGGGAGACCTGCCCATGAGGTGCCACGTCCCTTTTTTAAAATTTCCAAGCTTTCCAAACATTTAGTGGATGGGGCCCAAAAATTTTCAGCTCCCCCCTTTTTTCCCCAAAGGGGGTTTGCCCTCACCATTGGGGTGTCAGGCTATTTTCTACCCCCCGCACAAAAAAACGATCGTACTTGGGCGTTTTTTGTTTTTAAAAGCCCAAAAAACACGTTCCCCTGCGGTGCCATAGAGGGAAATAGAAAAACGAGCTGCAGTCTACCACTCGTCTTTTCTCTGCCCTTTTTCCAGCCCCGGGCTTTTTATATAACATTTTGTATAATATGCCGCCGTTTTATCCCCCTTTTTTTTCCCCTTGCCGTCTTCTAAAACAAAACTATTGTATTGGAAAAGGGAAAAGGGCAACCAGGGGTTTTGCAAAAATTGTGACAAAAGCCACGTCCTACATGAAAAAAACTTTGGGGCCCCCGGGTTCACATATCTTGATCAGAACATGTTTAAAAGGGCTGCCCACGATTTTTCAAACGGGGGTCTCAAATCGGCAGTCATACCCCTTTTCTTTACCTCTCAATCGACCCAATCAGGCCTCTCACTGGGTCAAACCCACCTCCATTATTTAAAAAAAAAAATAAAAAAAACCCAACCTGCAAAGGTGCCCTTTTTTATTAAAGCCGTGAGAAATGGGCCACAGTCCGCAACCCGGGGAAAAAAACGCCGCTTTCAGGCCGTTTTTTTTCCGATGCAGTGTAACATACCTGAAAAGAGCCCCAGGAAACTTCCCGATTAGGCCCTTTCCGGTTAGGCCCGTGGGTTCTTTCAACATTTATTTTTCATAACAGCTCTGCTGTTTTTTTAAACTGACCTGTTTTCAATGACATACTGCAAAGGGGGTTTTTAAACACTAGTTAAAACAACACTGCAAGCTCAAAAAGGGGTTAAACTTGTCCCGTAAGTAATATAAACAAACTCCAGCTGTTCATGATGACAAACACAGCCTGCAGCCTGTAAGAGCAGAGAGAAGTGTCCCGTGACTAGGGAAGCTTGTATGCAAAAGTAGGAGATAAGATCTGATCCTAACGATAAAGAAAAGTAAAATCAAAAGAACAATGTATTGGTCAAAGTCTTTTTTTAACTTTCCTACATGTTTAAAGCTTCGATGAAATGGGAATACCCCTTTAATTTGTTGATTGAGGAGCATTGTCAGAGGCAGTAGGCATGCTTGTTGGTCTGAAAAACTTGTTTGGCCTACATCTCTAATCCCCCGGGTGTGGCTGACATGCGGTTTTTAAATCAAGAGTTAATTAACGGTTAAATGAAGGTTATATGGGTGGATTGTTATTTTTAGATGTTTTCAAGGACGATGTCTTGCAAAATGTTAAGCTCACCACATATATAAGATTAAAGTCAAAGCACCTGCCCTTTCCAGCAGGGATGTACAATGACCTAATGTATATCTTATGCATCTCGAAATTGGCACCTGATGACAGATGTTAGCATGCCAATCCTGGTTATATCCTTCTACCCATTGAAATAAGCAAGCATGCTCAGCACGTATTTATACGATGGAGTCAGGGTAAGTCTTATGTGTATGTCTGGCTTTACTGTTAGGGGATGTCAAATGGATATTCGGTTGCTGACCCCCAGCATAAACACAAAAAAATATTTTGTTTTTGTGTGTACTCAAGAGTCTTTCTGGTAAAACTTAGAGAAGGGGAACATATCTCCTTATGGAGAGCACCAGTTAAGGTGTGTAGTGTTTTTAGTGCCTTTTAGCCCACTACTAAGCATCTGCATACAACAAGGCATTATGGGAAAGGAGCTGGAAAGCTCACTGCGCCCTCTATAGGTTGTAACAAATCCTCAATTTACTTCTGATTCACTGAATCTTCACTGAAGTGAATCGAGTAAATGGGATTTTTTGGTTACATAAACTTAGACGAAGTGATTTCAGTCTTAAAATTGTGATATTGTTACAACCTTAGGAGAGCCCAAATTTTTTTGTATTAGATCCCGTGATTTTCACCCTTTTCTGGTGTCCGATGCGCCTAAGTAAGCGGCTACGTTGTCTAATGAAGGGGTGTTTTGGGGGCGTCACACCACACTCGTAATATCAGACACATATATGAATGTGGGTCAGAAATACTAGGCGCATTACTGCTCGGACAGGCAGACTTATTTCAATGTGATCTGTCTGAGCCTGAGGAATCGAAGTGGAGCTAGATTTGCTGTTAGGGCAAAAAATGTCCTTTATTTCTCAACTTACCCCAGTACAATAATAAAAAGTAATTTATGATAATTATCAAACTATATAAGATTAAATTATTTTAAATTTAATAAAAAATGTTATAATGTAAAATTAATATAAAAATATATAATCCCAAAAATATAAAAATCTCCTATAAAATGTATTTAAATTTAAATAGAATCTAAAGCTAGTTTTACAGTAAATAACCCACTGATGTTGTTCAAATTCTACAATTTTTAATTTTTACTACATTAAATTTGAAATGTATTTTTGCTGCTCTCACCCTTTATTCTACATAGATCAAGAGCCAGCACAGCACAGGTCTTGCTGGGACCTGTGGTCCACCAAGCAAGATCAGTCCCATAGTTTCTATTCACTGACATGCTATTCTAATGACTTTTATTTCCAGCCTATCTATAGCCTTTATACTTGTTAGGCACATTACTAATGCGCCTAAGTTTCGGAATGCGCCTGACACATAGGTGAGGTGTGTCGAACTTCAGACTCCATTTATAATCGCACAGAAACCACTGTCATACATTCAGGTGCATTATTCACTGAAAACGAGACTCGACAGCACCTTCCTTTACATATGTCTCCCTAAGGAAATGTTAACATGGCATTTCAATATGAAAAACAGATTGCAAAACTCTGTGTTAAAGTGCTGCATGTTTGGATGCGATTTGGCTTCAGCAAAAACGCATCCTATAGTTTTAAATAAGGCGTCAAAGGGATCAAGAACTGACATGACAATTCTTTGAACGGATCCGAAAGACGCATCAGAAAGACGCAAGTAAAACACACATCAGTGATCACTCGTCTGAACCCCAATGCGTGTTTTACATTGAAAGCAATGCAATCACACTGCACATTGCTAGATGCGAGTTTGGGTCCAGAACACGGATTCAGAAACGCATCTAAGAAACGGCGTGTGAACATTCCCTAACATTATAAATAGTGTGTGGTGATGGGCAGGGTTGGGGGGTGCTCATTACAGAATTCACACTGGGGCCTACAAGCTCCAATTACTTCCCTCGTCTTTGATAAAATGTCATGCACTTTTTACTACACTTTATGGTTCAATTCCTCAAACATTTTAGCTCTATTTCTTGTAGGAAAGTAGAAACATATATTTATAGTCAGAGGGTGACATTTCCACCATATCTAGCTAACGTCACTGTGGGGCTTGTTACTATTGGCAGTCCCCGACTTACAACACCCCGACTTACATCTGTCTTCTAGTTACAGAGACTTACGGGGCGTGATACGGCAGACTTTTTCACCTGAAATCTTCTAAACAAGAGCACAGACAATGTAAAAGGGGTATTATCCTCTCCTTCCTTATCCAAAATAAGAAAAAAAATTTTTTGCTGGAGTTACATTTAGAAAATGTATCTTTTCTGCCTTACAAATTCAACTTAAGGGGGTTTCCTCACCAGGCTGTTTCACTGAGTCACAAGAAGTTTTACACTCACTAACGGCGACATGTATGATCGGGATTTGCACCCGATTTCTGGCATATTCTGCGCCTCACCGGCCCGAATCCCCTGTCGGACGCAGGGATGCGATGTTAATCAAATGATAACACTCATTAAGTTGTTCCGATCTCTATATAAAATGATCAATAATATGGGGGTAACGAAAATAAACAAATAAAAATGAATTCAATGAGTTAATTTTTATTTCTTTATTTTCGGTAGCCAATGAACAATAATATGGGTGTAACGAAAATAAAGAAATAAAAATTAATTCATTGAATTCATATTTATTTGTTTATTTTGTTACCCCCATATTATTGTTCATTTTATATACACATTGGTACAACTTAGTGAGTGTTATCATTTGATTTCTGCCATGTACAGTTTTATTATAGATTGCATTTGAAAACCCTTCGCTCGCTCTCCCATTGGCCCAAATAACCACGCCTCTTTTAACTTGGCCAATCACAAACAGAGCTCGCTCTGCATTTCTTTTCCCCATAGAACTCTATGAGATAAGTAGCTCACCCGCTGATTGGCTAAGCTGGATGAGCCCCTCTTCCCCCACCAACCAATCACAGTACGAGAATATTTCCCATAGACGGTAATAACTTTTAGGGCGCCCTTTCTATCGCGCCCTTCTTTCTCCACTCAAAACAGACACACTACATATGATTGGTGGATTCATATCTGGGCTCAACCAATCAGCTCTTTTCTGCATTTTTTACTGTATTTTGAACTGTCCCGCCTTTTCATTTGATTGGTCAATACTTCTTCATAGCTTATAATGGTTCCCTGTCGCTCCTATTTTGATTGGTTGGTTTATGCCGACCAATGATAAGAGCTTAAAGAATTTGAATTACTGTATTTCCCGGCAATTCTCTATATCGCAATTCCTGATGTAGCGCCGGTCTCTGCGACAAACGCGTTGTTCGGGATTTGCTTGATTTATGTTTATAGAAGGTTTCAGCTCTTTTTCAGATCATATTTTACACCTAATAAAAACGATTTTTTTAATCATACTCCATGCCGAACGGCGCTGAGAGCCGAGATGTCATTGCTCCGAATTGGCCATAGACTACAATAGGACAAAAATAAGCCTACAAAAAACCGGGCAACCAATATTGAAACCATAAGGTAAATAACAAACAAATACCAACAACAGCCTTATGGAAAAATCAATCTTTATTTAAACACAAAAAAATATAAAAAAATAACAGGAAACAATAAAAACCTAACAAAAAAAAAAATATACACAAACCACCCAACAGAAAAAGGGGCACTACTCTCCACCATCTATGAGTAAATAAGCTGAAGAAAATACTTTTAGGAAAGAATACAAGCAAAAAGAACTAATGATATAAAACATATTTTGCCAAACCCAGCCCACCCCCGGGGGGAAGAGTACCAAAAACCCCCCGAGCACTTTTTCCAAAAAATTTCCTCAAGGGGGGAATAACACAGAAAAAACACGATACATAAATATAGAAACTTTGGCCCAATCACATCACAAAAAGGATGACGGCATATAAATGAACAAATGATATAGATCACTTGCCCTTTAATGCTAATACCTCATACTCATCCCAAATTAACATATCACATGCCACTAAACAAATCAAAAAGACACAACACAAACAACATATCACATGACACAACAAAATATAAAGTAAAATGATAAAAGGAGACATAAACCACAAAACATATACCCAAAAAATAAAAAAAAAATTCGAATCGAAGTATAAAAGGAGATATCACATTATAAAGAGCGGGAGAGTCGCTATATCGGAACCGGAAGTCATGCAGGGGGCCACAAAGAATACCCAAAAATGGCCCGGCCCTGAAACAAACCTACACCATCGGAAACCAGCCAAAAAAAAACACTTTCCCTAAATTTAAACATTCAGGGGAAAAACCACTGGAAAAGGGCCCTACCCTTTTAAAACAAAACAAAAAAAAAAAAAAAAAAAAGCCTATGTGCAAAAAAGAAGAAACCGTGATTGAGGTGAATTTTTTCCAGTATAAAAAGGGGTTTTTAAGACAAAGACATTAATATAAAAGAATTAAAACCACCACAAGAGTTAAAAAAACAAATATTTTTTACCCCTAAAAAGAAAAAAAAAAAATACTTTCAAAAAATACATAAAAAACCAATGTGAATATACATTTTTTTGCATAATTTTTATTATATATAAAAAATATATTAACTTATATAAATATATATATTTTTAAAATATAAATTGTTCAAAGATATATAAATAAAATACCTATGATTATTGCTTGGATTATAAACCTAAAAATATATTTCATAACAATAAGAAATGTGAAAATAAGCATAAAAAATAATGCCTATGTGAAAAATACGTGAAAAATAAAATTTTCATGTCATTATTTGTTTTTATATATCAAAAAATATATAAATAAAAAATTTGTGGCATATTATAACCAGAAAAAACCTATAAAAAACATATACATAAAAAACATAAAAAAAAGGTGGAAAAAAAAAATTGAATATAGATATCGTGCTGCATATAAAAACTGAAAAGGGGATCCCAAAATAAAAAAGGGAAAAAAAAACAAACGACCAAAAAACCTTTTGACACCAAAAAAATAGAAGAAATTTAAATTTAAAAAACATATCAATAAAATAAATACAACAAACCCACATATTACAAAAAGGAGCAAAACTCAAACACTCATTTAGTCCAAGTGGAACAGTGGTTTGCAGATCAAATACCTCTCACTTCCTTCGGGGCAAGAACCTTTTTTCCAATCACCCCCACGAGGAAATCAAACCCATCGATCCCCCCAGATCTTTAACAAATCACATTGCAGTCCGTTTTTTTTCTTTAAAGTGCCTGCAATGGGTTTTAATTTTGCATCATACTTCTTCATTTTTAAACTGCCATAATTTTAAAAACGGTTCCCAACCTACTTTCAATTCACGCGTGGTTAACCGATATAAATCAAGTCACAAGGACAAAGGGGGCAAAATAGTTTTACCCTACATATTACAGGAATCGGTGGGTAATTTTATACTCTTTTTTTTTTTGTGATTTCCAAATACGTCCAAGATTGTATCGTGGGACAGGCGATACACTTGCCACGGGGCTTGCATCCCCCATTTGGGACCCTTTGTTTTAAAAAAATCTAACCATTCCCCCCGATGGTAATTCTTACAAAAAGGTCACTAAATTGCAGATCTTCTATATTTTACCGAGGGTGTCCCCGGGTAAGTCTCTCTAACCATCTCACTTTGTAAAAAAATTCCAAAATTTAGCCATTGATTTTTTTCATAGTACCACGGAATTATTGATTATAAATTTTCCCCTTTTGATTCAGTCTCGGGTTTTCTTTTTTTGGTCTTTAATAATTCATCCCAGTTTGACAACTTGCTCAGAGTAAGCTTTTGAATAGCAACACCGGGATACCCTCTATCTGAAATCTAGTGTAAATTTTTCCTCCCCCCTACGTTAAAAAATTTTTTTAAAATATCCTCGAATGCGCAAATATTGCCCCCACAGGTATGTTATGTATCAAATTCTTAGATAAATGAATCCGCAGAGAAAGGTTTTTTTTGAAGCTTCTCCTGAATAAGTCAACTGAAAAAAAACCATGTTCATCCCCCAAAAAATTGAACATCCAAAAATCTATTGTTCATGTCCAAATTTAAAATAAGTTTCATATTAATGTCATTTGAATTCACAAGTGTATAAACTTGTAGGGGCCCTACATTCCGGCCATAAAACAAAAAATGTCGCGATGTATCATCCAAATTTGCACTTTCCAATCAAAAATTTTTAGGATTTGACGAAGATACATCTTTCCCCAAAAACCCCAAAAATAAATTGGCAACGAGGGGGGCACAGGGTGCCCCCCATCGCGTAAAACCCCGAAGCTGCAAATAAAAGTTTCACAAAAAGAAAAAAGTTGTTTTCAAAACAAAAACCAAAAATTTAATAATCAAATCACATAAATCTTTGTTGACATCGGACATTATAAAAACTCCTACAGCGAAATCCCATCACTGGGGCGAATGGAAATGTACAAAAACTCCAAAATCACTATTACAAAAATCTGTCATCCTCTAGCAACATGTTTCCATTTTTCGCAACACTTCTTGGTATCTTTAAAATATGATGGAGTTTTTCGCTAGTGGTTTAAAAAGTGCTCTATAAAATTACAAATAGGTTCCAACACCACCATTTTACTTGAACAAGGGTCTTCCCCGGGGAGATGCATATCCTTGTGGACCTTAGGCAACAAGTAAAGTGTAAGGATTTTTGGGTTTTTTACAACAAAAGACTTTTTGCTCAGTAATGATACCTTATCCACTGCCTTGCGAAGAAACAGCTTTTTTACTCATAATGTGGGGGAGTAGTAGCCTTTTTTCTGTTTTGGGGGGTTTTGTGTATATTTTTTTTTTTTTTTTTGGTTTTTTTTGTTTACTGTTATTGTTTTGTATTATTTGGTGTAATAAAGATTGATTTTTCCATAAGGCTGTTGTTGGTATTTACAGTAGGACAAAGTAGCTCGCACTCTGATTGGCCGAGATAGCCAAGCCCCCGTTAGCTCAACCAATCAGCTCTTTTCTGCATTTTTAATGTATTTTGATCGGTCCCGCCTTTGAATTTTATTTCCAATATTTCCCAAAATTAAATTGGGCCCGTCCCCTCCTATTCTGATTGGCCAGGATTGCCAAACCCCCCTAGCTCAACCCAAACACTCTTTTTCTGCTTTTTTTCTGTATTTTTAACGCCCCCGCCTTTTCATGTGATTTCCATACTTCTCCAAGGTTAAATGGGGCACTGTCGCTCCTATTCTGATTGGCGACTTTTCCCGACCATGAGAAGCGCTTACAAATTTGAATTACTGTATTTTCCCGGCAATTTCAATATCCCAATTCCCGATGGGCCCCGGGCTCCGACAAACCGTTGTTAGGGGTTTTATTAATGTTTTTTTTTAAGAAGGTTTTTTGCTCTTTTACAGAGAAGGTTTTACACCTAAAAAAAAAAACGATTTATTTTAAAAATACTCCTGGGCCTCACGGCGCGAGATTTCATGCCCCCCATCTCTCCATAGACACAATGGGACAAAAAGCTCGCGCTCTTTATTGGCCAGATGCCAAGCCCCCCGACTCAACCAATCACTCCTTTTCTGCATTTTTACTTATTTTGGAAAGTCCCCCCTTTAATTTAATTGTCAATACTTCTCCATAAGGTTTTAATGGGGCACTGTCCTCCATCTGATTGGCTGGTTTCTGCCCCACCAATGAGAAAGCTTACAAAGTTTTTTAATTACGTATTTCCCGGCAATTTCCCAAATCCCAATTCCTGATGTTGCGCCGTTTTTATTTTTGGGAAAGTGATTTTTTTTTATGTTTTTTTTATTTGAGCTCTTTTTCTGATAATGTTTTTTACACCTAATAAAAGCAATTTTTTGATTCATACTCCCCTGCCGCACGGGGCATTTTATTTTATTTCTCGCTGTAAACCCCACACACTGCGAGGTGCAGGGGGAAATTTTCCCGCATTATGACGCACCTCCCGACGGCGAATATTAGGCAGTCCCCCACTGCCATAAGTCCCCGCACTGCCCTCACAGACTGGGAGGTGCAGTGGACTTTTCACCGCATGTATGAGGCCCCCCTCCCCTTGGGAGAATCTTAGGCGCATTCCCCCCACTGCGCCCAAGTTTTCCCCACTGCGCCTCACACACGGCGAGGCCAGGGGACTTTACAAACCCCATGTATGACCACCCGGGCACCGACATACAGAGCCAGCTTTCCCCTAAAAATCCTGTGAAAAAACTGCGTCCGCTGGCGAATTCAACATTCGCCCTAAGTCTCCTCAGGGGTGGGGGGTTCTAAAAATAGATATTAGCATATCCAGCATCTCCGTAAGTAGCTGAGTCTTTACACTTACAAGTGCAAGAGATGTTATTTTCAGTAAACTAAAGATACATGTGCTGTGAGGACTGAAAACAATGGCTTAATCTTGATAGAGATAATTGGTTTGCTCCAGACTGAGCTGTCCATCCACAATGCTCACTTTTTCTTCACATCTAAACAATAACGATTTTTGGTCGGCAACCAAATAACCCAAAAAACCTGTGTCACTCAGAGCACATCCAATAAAAGTGAAGGAAATAATTATTTATATATAATCCCTTGCTGATTGTGTAAGTTTGCCCACTGATAAAGACATGAACAGTCCATAATTTTAAGGGTAGGTTAAATTTTAACATCGAGAGATAGAATATCCTAAATAAAACCAGAAAATCACATTGTATAAATTATATAAATTTATTTGCATTTTGCAGTGAGAAATTAGTATTTGATCCCTCCATAAGTTTTCTATGGTATTAAGGCCTGGAGACTGGCTAGTCCACTCCATGACTTTAATGTGCTTCTTTTTGAGCCACTCCTTGGTTACCTTGGCTGTATGTTTCGGGTTATTGTCTTGCTGGAAGACCCAGCCACGACCCATTTTTAATGTCATGGCGGAGGGAGGGAGGTTGTCACTCAGTATTTTACGGTGCATAGCTTCATCCATTCTCCCATTGATCCTGTGCCCTTTGCAGGAAACGCTCCCAAAACATAATGTTTCCAGCTCCATGCTTGACAGTGGGGACAGTGTGTCATAGGCAGCATTTCTCTTCCTCCAAACATAATGATTTGAGTTAATGCCAAATAGTTCAATTTTTGTCTCATCTGACCACAGCACCTTCTCCCAATCACTCACAGAATCATCCAGGTTTTTCGTTGGCAAACTTCAGATGGGCCGCACTTTGTGCCTTCTTGAGCAGGGGGACCTTGCAGTACTGCAGGATTTTAAACCATTATGGCGTAATGTGTTATCAATGGTTTTCTTGGTGACTGTGGTCCCAGGTGCCTTGAGATCATTGACAAGTTCCCCCCATGTAGTTTTAGGCTGATCTCTCACCTTCCTCATGATCAAGGATTCCCCACGAGGTGAGATTTTGCAAGGTGCACCAGATCGATGTCGATTTACAGTCATTTTGTATTTCTTCCATTTTATCACTTTTGCACCAACAGTTGTCTCCAGCGTCTTACTTATGGTTTTGCAGCCCAATCCAGCTTTGTGCAGGTCTATGATCTTGTCCCTGCCATCCTTAGAAAGTTCTTTGGTCTTGCCCATGTTGTAGAGGTTAGAGGCTGACTGATTGAGTCTGTGGACAGCAGTCAATGATATAGATGACTATATAAGACAGCTGTCTTTAATGTAGGTAACGAGTTGATTAGCAGCATCTAATTGGTCTGTAGGAGCCAGAACTCTTAATGGTTGGTAGGGGATCAAATACTTATTTCTCTCAGTAAAAGCAAATAAATGTAATAAATTTATACAATGTTATTTTTCTTTGGGTTTTATTTTGGATATTCTATCGGCTTATTTTGGGGCGCATTTCGGCACGTATTTAGAGCGTACTGTGCTCTAAAACGAGCGAAATGCGCCCCAATCATTGTAGTGATCCACAGTTCTCATCGAGAACTATGGATTACGCCTCCTCTCCCCGGGCGTACAATACGATCATATTGTATGCACGGGGAGATCATTGACATGTAATTTATTTGCTGCGCTTTCGCGCCGTGAGTAACGCATGTCTATGGGACTGGCGGGCTGCCACCCCCCCCCCCCCTCCGCGCCGCAGGAGTACGCGCCGATCAGCGCGACTCCAGAAGACCCGGCTTAATTGCGGAGCGTACTGTAAGCCCCGCAATTAAGCCGTGTGAACATACCCTCAATGTTAAAATTAACCTACCCTTAAAATTATAGACTGTTCGTGCCTTTGTCAGTGGGCAAACTTACACAATCAGCAAGGGATCAAATAATTATTTCCTTCACTGTATCTCTTATCTCATGACTAAAATAAAATCAGTTGACCAATATATTTAGAAAAAGCCTTCAGTTACTTGTTCCTTCATGTTGAAATGATGGACCAATCAGTGTTGGCAGAGTCAGTATTTGCAGGAATGGTAGCACCCATCTGACTGATTCAGTAGTACATTTCTAGAAGGAATAACAGAGGAACAGCACAACGCAGAGTTATAAGAGAAGAAGCTCCAGAATTGGTATTTCACAGGAGACACAAAGATTTACTAAAAGAAACATAACGGGAGATGTCACAGGTCCACTTGAAGGAAAAAGGAGCACTCTTGACACCACTTTAAGGAGGTACCATGTCATGGCACATAGATTGGTTGTGACTCAATAATATGAAACTTTAGGGACTGTTGTGCGGACAGCTCTGCTACATGCATGGGACCTTAATGTTAGCCAGAGTGACAAAAAGTAATGTTAATGGGAGAATCAGGAAGGATAAAAGTTGTAAAGGTGCCCACACACATTCTATTTGTTGGCTATATACTAGTTTGGTTAACAGCTATTCTTCCCAACCCTTCTATACACAAGCGTGATCAGCCTGGCCTTTTGTGCATGTGATCCCAATGGGGAAAGTGGAATAAGCCACTATTAGACATATCTGGATACGTCTTACCTCCTATGAAAACAAAGTATGCTGAAATGACCCATCCTTCTTTGCCCTGGTATCTATCCCGGGGCAGAGTCAGCACATCCCCATACATATCAGATAGGCCACAGGTCCTGCTGAAATGAACACGTTTGGCTGACTTTGCTGTTATGTGTGTAGCTCCTTACATCTTCCATAAAGGTTTCTATTCCCATTTGTGTTTAGAACTTCCTGTATTTAGTTGTGCTTTTATGTGTATGCAGTTGGGCATTCCTGAAAAAAACCATTAGTCGTTGCTATGACACATCTAAGGAGGAATGTTTCCTCAAAAGTAATTGTGTGCAAAAAAAATGTTTTACACTCTATCGCTTGTTGTGTCAGAAATTGCAATAGTGATGATAACAGGAACGGTTTACAAGTTTCTACTATGTGTCACCGAGGATAAGTGTGAAGGCTGATGTAATATCTTGTAGAGGAAAAACCCTTTTCACAGTAGATCATGCAATAATTGGGATACTTAGCACTAGCGGAATGAATACCCAGATCAATGCTGACCTTCTAGAGTAGGTCGAGGAACCTGTCTCTGCTATTTCAGTTCACTTTAGCATTTTACTAACTGGAACTAACATTGGTTTAGAAGGGGTCATGTATCTCATTAGCTGCACCTGGTCAGTGTGTAAGGATTTATTCGCCTTTCGCACCTCACTGGGCATTTACCTAGAACAAAGGCTTTTGGGAGCGAGTTGATGAGCTTGCCAGCCCCATTTAGTGGATGTAGCAATCTTAGATTCACATGCGACTAAGTCTTGCAATGTAAAAAGGATTGAAGCCAGGCCAGTGAAGTTCATTTGCTTACAGCTGTTTCGAGGTGTTTGCCCCTCACCAGTGCAGAGTAGAACTTATTGGCTAGTTACGGGAGAGGCAAGTGTAGCCTAGAAGGGTCATGTACTCTTGTTAAAGGGGTTTTAAAGAAAAAAGGGGGATCAACAGTGTTTTTAAAAACTAGAATTTTAAAATTAATTGATAACACAATACAAACCATCAAGCCATGAAGAACAAATTTGAAGAATTCAATATACGTGATTGTAACGATGTAGGAATAATGACACTGAGAAGACACGTCGAGAGTCAATGAACTGTGCAGAGGAAATGAACAGCAGGCTTCATTAGCACTTACAATGTCCGGGGTTTGTAGGCACCAAATTGCCCTTTGGGGAATATAGTTCCTGCAATGTGCCCACGTGGATTGTTTTAGTCTAATTTGGAGATTTGTTTTTATTTTATTGGGGGTTCTTTACTGTAAGAGTGGAAAATTAAAAATCCCAAAGGGGGTGTCAAAAAATTAATCAGAGGATTCAAACAACTAAATTATCATAACTAATGAGATCAGCAGTTATGTTGTTGAACATATTTTAAGCAGTCTCCTTTTTGGCCCTTTTGAAAACTTTTTTTCCCCAAAGGTTTAAATGGGGCTGCATTTTCCCTTTGGGGGGATATTTGCCTACTTTTTAATTTTTTGGCGAAAAATGTGACCCTGGGGAGTGAGCAAGGCAGATTTCAATCACATGAACGGTGTTACTATGTACTGATCAGCACTAAGATTAAACCTTAAGGTGACCATACCTGAGAGCTGTTGGTTGAACACTTGTTCGGATGATGGCTATTCTTCCTGACCTCCTAAGCATAAAAGTCCTCTGAAGAAGGGGAGTGGAGACCTCTGGCAGTGGCCTATCTCCTACGGGAAAAAGGACGAAATTCAAGGTTTCCGAAGTTGCAAATTTGTGAAAAGAGAAGAGCTTGGATAATCCATATACATTAGCTGTTTGGGTTCTGCTGAAATCAGAAGTTTGATAGAGTTAGGTGTCAGTCACTTATAAGACCGCTCACTGATCTCCTTAACTCTGAAGAAGCAGCAAGTTATGAATAAATTACAAGTTCTACTGAATTTTTCTATACAAAATTACATTATACCAAAATCTTCACAGCTCCTTTTGCTCTTCAACATGCAGACAAATACAGGTTTCCCCTTTTAAAACACCCAAATTTGTCTATCACTATTTTAGGGTGCTCCGAAATTTCTGGTCCCGGGCCGAACAACTTACCTTTCTTCATTCCCAGTTCTGTCTCTGCTGGCCGGCTTGTGCATGCCCAGCGCCTGGGGCACGCACCTGCCGGCTGTGTGAAATGTAAAGGACCAGCACGCCAATGATTGGTTATCACTGAACGCTGACCCTATTTAACCTTGCCTCTTCCTCCTGTCTTTGCCCATAGCCTATGTGAGAAAGCAATCCCTCTGTGTTTCTAGTGATTACTGTGTACCAGACCCCTCCTGCTTCTGTCTCTCGATCACAAACCTTGCCGTCTGCCTTGGACTTCTTGCCTGCCTTGTGTTTCTGCACTGGGCTACAGCTTGGCCGCCACTGCAGGTAAGTCGCGCCAGGGGTAGCGACCTGGGGGTTGCCTATCACAGCAAGACCATCTTTCCTTGCGGCAGACTCTGGTGAAATCCAGTGGCCCCTTAGACTCTGCTCTCTGGTGTGACTTATACCTTTGATGGTCTAGTGGATGCGATGGTCCAGTGGATCCACTGCTGCTTCTGTCTTCTTTGAACCACTTTTGATAAGCCCTGCGTACTGGAATGTTTTTCCAACATATCAGCGTAGCCAGTTGCTGACCAGGCCAATTTTCTTTTCCATAGTACATGCAGGTTTGAATGTTATAACGCTTTCTTGCACTTGGTTATTTATTTTGCCTTTTTTCAGTGCTATGTTAGGCTTTATTTTTACACGATTATTTTTTTTATAGCATGAGGTAAAATAGTGTAAAAAGATTGAGTTTGCCACCTTTTTTGATTATTTTTTTAACAGTAAATGTGGCGCTAAAATAAGTTGTGTAATCGTTTCACTTTTCCATCACGGACATTTTCTATATAGGTGATATAAATGTTAGGGTCCTCAAAGGCGGGGCTAAAAATTGCAGATTGGGCTGTTTTAATATTATTTCAATTTTGTGTGCTTTTTTTAAAATTATTTTATTTTACATATTGTGCTCCCCGCAAGGACAGAAAAAGACCATTGGGGGGTATTTTTACGCCACTTTTTTCCTGATTTTTCCTGGGACTGGAAATTACTGATACATTACCCCCAGTTACAGGGAAAATCCTGGGGAAATACATCCTCTACATTGACTGCAGAGCTGATCTGGATCTGACCAGGCAGTCACCGACCATGTTACTGCTGGACCAAGAACCAGGAAGCCGACATAGCCATTAAAACGGCAGAGACAGTCATAATTCATCCCTGTCTTCTCAGTGGAGAGTCAGTTATCACTGTACTCTGCAGCTGTACATTTAGTTCTAGAACGTCCGTCCAGATATAAACTACCACCACCCGGATGGGCAGTCAGCAAGTAGTTAAAGAACTGACTGTTCACTTAATATCTAATATTTTCCATTGTCATATAATTAATCCTACTCCCTCACCTGTCAATGGTGTTATGGCTGATCAGGGTGTAATACCATGCGGGCACACTGGGGAATTTTTTAAGCCTTTTTTGGGATGAGGGACGAGGGACATTTGTTACACGTGGAGGAAGGTAGGTTTAAAGATTCTATACAGTCAAATAATGGAATGCCATACAACATGGTATATCTATGGCAGGTACAATAAAAACCCTATGCAGTCAGCCGCCCACATTACACACTGACAGCTGGCCCTGACCAGAGGAGCCTGTAGGGACAAAGCATGCACTTTTGAGAAATCATCAAATTATGCTTCTAACACTTATATTGGGGGAGTAAAGAAGCTTATCACATTGAGCTCAGCACTTTTTTTTTTTAAAAAAAAAGCGTGGTTTCGCACATGTATTTACTTCAATTTACGCCAGGAAGTGGTGGAATTATAGCTGAAATGTAGTCTATAAGCCTTAATACATGCACCTTACTCTGACACACTTTTTATTAGGGCAGGCATAGGTCATGCCAGTCTTAATACACTTCCCCATAGTTTTCTATTACTGCATTATGGATTAAAGGGTCAAATAAGATTAAATTGGGGAAGCCTCTGTAATTAGTGAGGTTTTTATGAAATAAATTTTTTTTACATGTGTAATTTTCTCTAAAAGGGTTTTAGAAGTGTGGTACTGCAGTAGTATGACTATACTGCAATTCCACACTTTGCCACAAGAGTGGAGCTGTAACTGGAAAAAGAGCCAACACTTTGTAACCAGTTCCTGACCGGGCTGTTTACCCCTCTTCCTGACCAGACACATTTTCCTTTTTTATTAGTCATGCAGTTTCCTCACACTCTGTTATATTCTACAAATTTTTCACATTTTTTCCGCGATACGTTAGGCTTTATTTTTATGTAATTATTTGCCCTCCATTTATCCATTTATTAAGGTATGAGTGCGGGGTCGTCCTTTTAGGGGTGGTTGCTCTGCTTAGCTATGATAAGGCCAGGCAATGTATTACTATTACATATGCGGACAAAATTGTTGGAATTCTTCTGTTAAAGAGAGAAAAAACAACAACTCACTGAAAGAACTTGAAACTTCCAAAAGTAATTTATATTTACTGCAGATCAACTAAAAAAAAATCAGACATTGAATTGTGAAAAATGTTGAAAAACAAATGAAAAGTTCAAATTAACCCCGTTTTGCCATTTTACAAATAAAAAATAAAAAAGAAACTTACACATAGGGCCACATGTATGAAAACTGTCTAGGTCTAAAATTCACCTTGTTGCCCATAGAAAACAATCAGAGCGCCCCTTTCATTTTTCCAGAGCACCATATGAAATGAAATGGGCGCTCTGATTGGTTGCTATGGGCAACAAAGTGAATTTTCGACCTAGAAAGTTTCCATACATGTGGCCCATCATTGGTATCGCTGTGTCCATACAAGTCCGATCTATAAAAATATAACATCATGTATCGCGTACCCTGAACATCATAGAAGAAGAAAAATTCCAGATGCCAAAATTGTGTATTTTTTGGTCATTTCACTTCCCCTAAAAATTGGAATAATAGTTGCATCTATCCCAAAATGGAAACAATTAAAAGTATACATAAGCCTGCAAAAAATGCAGTATTACATGGGTCCATAGGTGGAAGTACAAAAACACGCAAAGTAAAGTTAATGGGAATGCGCTCACCATGCAAGTCCGTGTACGGCTATAGTAGAATGAGACGTCCAGCACTGCCTCTGGCTCTCCTTCGCTCCGGATCCCGACCGCCAGCCATGGCCCCAAAGACTCGAATCCAAAAGGAAAACAACGGGTCCAGCGATGGAGAATCTTTAAGCCAAGTTTACTTATATACAGGCACAACTAGGAGGGTACAGACAGGGATAAAGCACCGACGCGTTTCGGGCGTATACGGATGCCCTTGTTCACGGTACCGTGAACAAGGGCATCCGTATACGCCCGAAACGCGTCGGTGCTTTAACCCTGTCTGTACCCTCCTAATTTGTGCCTTTATATAAGTAAACTTGCTTAAAGATTATCCATCGCTGGACCCGAAGTACAAAAAAGTTATTGGTCACAGAAAATAGAAAATGTTTCGATTTTTTTTATGGTACTATAACATTGAAAGCCCTTTATTTTTAGTATTGCTGGAATCATATCAACCTGCAGAATACAGAGAACACATCATTTATTCCGAAGAGTGAATGCGTAAAAACATGATGCACATACCTTTTTTTCCACTTTTCGCTCCACTTACAATTTTCCCAGTATATTCTATAAAATGGTGAATGACATCATTAGAAAGTTCATCTCCCACAAAATAAAAGCTCTTCTATGTGAATGTAGATGGGGGGGGGAAAGATATTAACTAAAGTTTCACTTTATTATAAAACTTTTAGATCAAATAAAGCTTAGAGGATCGATGTTCCCACGAAAGATGAAGTGCTGACTTTTTTCACAATAATAAAGGATTATGTTTATTTCAGTAAAACAGACAATGCGTTTCGTATCAACACGATACTTCGGCAGGTCTGACAATTACAGTACAACCTCCATCAACAATTTAAAAGAACAGGCGTCCAGTTAATTGACAATCAACTTTGGCCGTTCACTTACATTCTGTCACGGTCCGCAGTAGTGGATCCCCTGGACCACCGCAAGCGATGGTGTTAGCTACGCCAGGGAGCGGAATCTAAGTAGGTCCCGGTTTTCACCAGAGCCCACCGCAAAGCGGGAAGGACTTGCTGCTGTGGGAGTCTACCAGTTCGCTACCCCTGACATGAATTGCTTGCGGTGGCAGCCGAGATTTAGCGTGGTGCAGAATCATAATGCAGGCTCGTAGTCGGGGACAGGCGGTAAGGTCAGGACAGGCGGCAAAGGTTCGTGGTCGAGGGACGGAGGCTAATGGTACGGCACACGGAAATCAGGACAAGACTCAAGGAATACTTTCTCAGTAGGCAGTAAGGCACTAAAGATCCGGCGGGAGTATCAGGAAGGGGCAGGCTGAAATAGGGGCAGCGACCGGCAATGGAAAATTACCAGTGCGCTGGCCCTTTAAATTTAACACTGCCGGCGCATGCGCGCCCTAGGGTAAGTCACCTACAGGACATGCGGGTCGCGGCGCCGCTTGGCAGCGGGGCACGGATGCGCCTGCAACCCAAAATAATACATTATTGCACCCTTATGCAAACAACTTTATATGATTAAAAAAAACTTTATGATTTATGTCTATGCATCATAGATTGTCGCCTCATTCTTTTGTATTTAGGACAAGTGCAGTATTATACAAAAAAGACATATAAATCCCAATATATCTATCCAAAAACCACATTAACCAATTCAACACATTTACTATTGTAAAATAAATTAATTAAAGAGCTTGTCTCGCTACAAAGATCATATCTCTAATGATGGGAACAGTAAAAATAAGCACTTTTGCAATTGGTTTGCATTACATAAGTCATTTACTATAGCAGATATTAGCTTTTCTGTGAATCTATAGCTATTTCTGCAGCTGCTGGACAGGATATTCCCCCTTTTTCTGTGATTGGCTGACTGATATGTCATTCAGCCTGTTCAGACACGCCCCCAGACGGGAAATGCCCCCTGTGCGGTGATTGGCTGCCTGCACTCCCCTCTGAGCTGTGTAAATCAAAAGTGAAACTAACTGCCTGAGAAGGCTGCTGGCTCAATACTCATCTCCCAGCTCTAAGGTGAATGTCCTGGGCAATCACTGAACATCTAGCTGATAGATTCACTCTCCCCTCATATAACACAGTCTTATACCCTGTGCTACCCCTATATAACAGCCTTATACAGTGTGCTCTACCTCCTGCCTGAAAACAGAGGGGAAGGAAGGGGGGAGGGCAGTGTGCATTTTTCACACTTGCTTCATCAGTTCAGGCTGTGTGTATAACTGATTACACCATTACAGGTGATCTGGTTACAGCAATACAGGGCTCTGGTTACAAGGAGCTTGTGCAGCCTCTAGCTGAGAGCTCTGCAGCCATGAGAAGCAGAACAGGAGGTCTGCAGAGCTGATGTCCTCTCTCTTCCACTGCTTCACACAGAATGATTATGTCACAGCTCTCAGTGAGGAGAGACTAGCCTTCTCGGAGGAGAGACACGCCTTCTGGGAGGAGAGACATACCTACTGAGAGGAGTGACTCCCCTGGATTTGAAGTTGAGACAGATAGAGACAGCTCAAGTGTGTGAAAGCTTCAAACGACAAAACCCCTTTACATATCATTCCAAAAACCTCTATCACAACATATCAAACTTGATTAAATAGACAATATGAACCAGAAATTTTCATAAAATAAAAAATACATGTTTAATAAAATCATAGACGGCAATGTAAACTGCTAATGCAACTTCTTAGGGAATGTTCACACTTCGTTTATTAGATACGTTTTTCGGACACAAGCACGTATATAACAATGCTGAGTGTGATTCACATTGATTTCAATGTAAAACACGTATCGGCGTTCAGATGATGCGTGTTTTACATATGTCTTTCAGATGCTTTTAACAGATCCGATCAAAGAATTGTCATGTCAATTCCTGATCCGTTTTACACAGAAGATGCCCTATTTAAAATTATAGGGTGCGTTCCTGCTGCACAGAAAATATATCCACACGCAGCACACTCTGGGTACGTGTTTGGATATATTTTATGCAGCGCTTTTCAATACATTTTTTGGATCGAAAAATGGATTGGAAAATGCTATGTGAACATACCCTTAGGCTATTTAGTATTACCATAACAAAAGGAGCTGTACACTCTAATAATGTATACATAAACATTAGGGTGGCTCTTAAAAATGAACGTTTCACATTTCCAGTTCTCATCCCTTCAAGCTGTTCCACCTGATGAGAAAAAATGTTGGTAAATTCTGTTTAAATTTTGGATAACATTTAGAGGTAGCAACAGGGGTCTACATTAGGGTGAAAAAATTAAATTGGTTCATTCAAATTTATCACCACCTGAAATTGTTTCACTTCTGAAGAGGAGAATTTGTGTGAATTGTGGTTGCAATTGGACAGCATTTACAGATGGCCCTTGCATTTTCAAAAATTGTGAATTAGTTCCACTAAGGGCCACCTGTAAATGCTGTCCAATTGCAACCACAATTCACACAAATTTTCCTCTTCATATGTGGAACAACTTCATGGGGTGAGACATTTTAATTAAACACTTTCATTTTTTCACCTTGTGCTAAGGGCCACCCTAAACATATATATGCAAATACGAACTCCAGGTATGGCCAACCCTATAAAATTACCACTACGGAAGCCAGCAAGAGTCAAAAAGAGTTCACAGACTACAAATATGGTCGACCTGAACATTCTAATATTACAAGTTCGGATTTCTGTTCGGACCGAAAAGGCTAGAATATGGGATACAGAACTCATGTACAGTACAATGATGTCAAAATAAGGATTTTCTCTGGATAGCAAGAAATGCATGAGGCAGGGAACTTTCAAATATTGCGAGATCCTCTGACTTTCCAGTGATTTAATATTTTATATATATATTAGGAAGATTTAGGTGAATTCTGTATATGCATGAAAAAAAATCGTTAATGGTGCTGATGTTACTGAATCAGTTCTGTGGCTTCGTTTAGGCCGTGTGGAGTCAGGCATTGTAACTGGAAAATCCAGTTCATTTCTTTGCGACACAGAGCTTCAAATCTATTAGGAACTATCGAAGGTATATGATCGATAGGTGTAACTTTAAGTTGTGACACAATTGAAGTGTTTAGAAACACTTTGCAGTAAATACTTCCTCCATATATTGTAGCGATGGTTTGATATTTGCATACGCAATTTTTGCGTTGTCCGTCCAACATACTGAAATTGGCACGGAGGTATATTACATAATTAAGCCCAAAAAACAATGGCAAAACTGCGATCTCCCCCCATTTTCATGGCCCAATTCTAAAAAACTATGGAACACCTGTGCACCCAAAATGCACAATACACCACTAGTTGAGATCCATGAGAGGTGTTTAATCCAAAATGATACAACTGGAAAGTTTCACCTGTTCTGGTACTTTGGGGACTTTGTAAATACAACATGGAACCCAACAAAATCTGAGTTCCAAAATCCAAACAGCTCCCTCCCTTGTACGCCCTGCTATGCGCCCAAACAGCAGTTTACACCCACATATATAGTATTGCTCAACTTGGAAGAAATTGTGCAACAAATTTTGGGGTCCTTTTTTTCCCCCCAGGATTACTTATAAAAATGAAATATTTTCAGCTAAAAGCATATTATTGGAAAAAATAATAATTTTTCCTTTTCACAGCCTAAAGCTAAAAAATCTGTGAAACACCTTTAGGGTCAATATAGTCACTACATCCCTGGATATATTCCTTAAAGGGGTTTTGCCAAGAAGTGAGTTCCTTACCTCTTATCTGCTCAGGAGAGAAAATAAACTCAGCATGCAGCGTCATGAACAGCTGCAGGGGTGAGAGGGAGGAGACTGAGCAGAGAGCAAGGAAGCAGGGAGCATCTGCAATGTTTACTCAAATAATTACATTACAACCAGTGGATTCTCTATACAGCAGACAGACTCATACACTGCACTTTTCTCCCAGTCCCTTGCAAGCTGGTCCATGTTCCCCTGTCATCAGATAAGAATGCAAACACGCAAGGTGCCAGATCAGCCTGTCAGTGTCCTGGTCATGTCTAATGTAACTGTCAGGAAACTAAGGGCATGTAAAGAAAGCTGTAGCTCTCAGAGGCTTCACTTTTTGTAATCACATATATTTAGAAAAGTGATTAAATGCCCATTTTGGAGGATCCCACCTCAACATTACATTGTGGCAAAACCCCTTTAAGGTGTGTAGTTTCCAATATGGGGTATTTTTAGGGAAGTCCAGTTCCTCTTATTTTGAGGCTTGTGGTTGAGCCAAATAGTGCACTAGAGCCACATATGGGATATCTCTTAAAATGGCAGAATCAGGGGAATCAATATGGAGTTGTGTTTCACTGGTGGCATCTACTATGTTCCAGTAAATAATCAGTTAAATAAAAGTCTGCAAAAAAAAGTGAAATTTAGAAATCTCACCTCCACTTTTATTTGATTTCTGTAAAGCATCTAAAGGGTTAACAAACTTCTTAAATGCTGTTTTGAATACTTTAAGGGGTGTAGTTTCTTTGTTGGAGTCAATTATGGGGTATTTAACATAAAGGCCCCTCAAAACCACGTTAGAACTGGAATGGTCCCTAAAAAAGTTCTGTTGCAAATTTTCCTGAAAATGAGAAAAATTACTAATAAATTTCTAAGCCTCCTACTTATGTTGTAAAAAAAAAAAAAGACAAAAAAAATTCTGCCAACCTACAGTAGACGTTAGTGTTAGTTATAAACCATTTTATGCGGTGTAACTATTTAACTTGCGCACAGACATTTATGAGCTTTCAAAATTTTCACAAATAAACAAGGATTTTATGGATTAAAATGTATTACTAACTTAAAGTACAACATGTCCCAAGAGAATTACATGGCTAGGTAAAAGTAATAACAGTTATTCCCACATAAAGTGTCAGATTTAAAAAACAAGGCTTTGTCAGGAAGGTCAAAACTGGTTGTGGAGGTAACGGGTTAAACATGTAAAAAGAAAAACTTTTCCTATTCACTAAATGAAAAAATAAAGAACACTAAATGAACATAATTGGTATCACCATATCTGTAAAAGTTTGATCTAACAACAATTTAAGAGCTGATATGCCAATCACTGCTGTAGAATCACCCACAGCCTGAACAGGAAGTGTAAGCCTAAAGGTGGCTGTGAAGAGCAGGCTCTATAAAACAACATGGTGAGAACACCCCTTTAATCCTGTCTGATCGCTTCATGTGATCAGGAGGAAAATGTTTGTTTTAAGGGCAGATTAGTTCATATCTTCTGGGTTCCTATAATGACTGGCCGGGGACAGGTGGGGGCAAAGATCCACTGGGTCACTTGTGGAGTTTTCTATTAAACCACACCATGTAGCATAGTCTAGGAAGTTAATTGGTATTCACCCTTTATCTGCTCTACGTGGGTCTTCTCTGCAGGAGACTCCCAACTCTCTACCCCTAACGTAGTTACCCACAGGGATAGCCGACTTCCAGGTGCTTTACCAAAGGAGCAGACAAGAAGCGTTCTTTTATGGTCTAGGACAAGTCAAAGATCATGGCAGGCAGCAAACAGGTAATAAGGTCAGTATACAGACCAAAGTCTAAATCCAAAATCAATGCACATGAGATCTCTAGGAATGTCAAAAAACACAACAAGGATAAAGTAAGGAAGAAGATTGAGAGACCCTTTAAACTACAGAGACTTCCGACAGAATGGAGAGCCAATAGGTATGGTGCACTGGACTTTCACATTGAGTGTGTGTGAATTAGGGGAAGGCATAGAGGACTAAACTGGGTAAAAGAGCAACTGCATGGGTGGGGGGGGGGCATAAGGTCACACTGTGCGGCATATAGGTAAACAGCCATGATGCTGATAGCCAAGGGCATGAGACACTCCTTGTTTTTCTGGATCAATAGCGGGGCAAAATTTCAAAAATTTTTCCCTTATCCTGTACCCCTTTTTGCACTTAAAAAAGGTATTTAAAAACCCCCGAATTTTCAGCCCCCCCTAATCCCCAATGGTTGGGTTTAAATAAATTAAAAAAATAAATAATAACTGGGCAAGCACAACCATCTCTCTGCTCTGAGGCCAGCTCATAGGGCGCTGCAAGCCGACCTCAGAAAGGCAAAACCCCTTTAATGAATGTATGTCTTTTTTCTACTATATTACTTAACTATTCTATGGGAAGTTATTTTCTGTTCATATTTGTTTGGCTATCACAGTAGTTATGTTATGACTGTGCTGTTTTACATTACTGTATAGCACAGGGGTTTCAGTGCCTCATACCTTGGTCTGTACAAATATTTGGCTATCTTTCAGCTTTTTGTCTATTATATTATCATTCATGTCATTATGGTATCATTAGATTCAGTTATTTGTCTGATGTGATATATGTGCATATTGCTGTTTTTTTATATTCATTGTAATTACTTATGGTACAGTTTCCAAGGGAGGTTTTTTCCATATTGCTGTGTGTATGTCAGTCTTGTGTATTGGTTTATGATAAATAAAGATTATTTCTTTTTTAGGTTTTGTGTTGTTTTTTGGCGTTGGATTAGGCTATGTTCACACAGTGTATTTACAGGGCGTAATTACGGCCCGCAATTACGGCGTGTGGACGGGGGCGGGAGCGGGGGAGCGAGCGGGGGACTGAGCAGGGGGCCGGCACTTCGCCGGCCCATAGACAATCATTACTAGCGCCGCGTATACGCCGCTAGAAAGTGACATGTCAATTATCTCCCCGCCCGGCGAAGAGAGGAGACGTAATCCATAGTTCTCTATGAGAACTGTGAATTACCGTAATGAATGGGCCGTTCTCGGCCCGTAATTGGCGTACTTCGGCGCGTAATTACGGACCGAAATACGGCCCATTTTAAGCCGTGTGAACATGGCCTTACTGTATAGCACTGCAGTGTGGCATATCTGCAAGCTGGCACTTCCCTCCCTGTCTGCTGTATGCACTGCTTTCTGAAACAATTCAGCAGTGTCCTTTATCCAAATCTGCTTTTTTTCTGATATTGTAAAGACTCTTTTTATTGCTACACATTGTAAATATGATAAAATATAACTAGAACAACAGAATTATCACCTTCAGAAGTGTTGATTACCAAACTTAAAACCCCCCAGTCCTGGGGAATTACACATGTGCATTAACACATCTGTAACGTGCACAGGCTAGTGGATACACGTCTGTACTGCTCGTGTGATGGGCACAAGCTGACCACGGACAGATGCCATCCACAGGAAATAAGTCATGAAGGTTCCTATGGAGGCGAGGGCTACACAGCACAGGATTTTGGTCGTTCAGCGGATTAAGTATTTTGAATCCACTGAAAAACCAACCGTACCCAGTGCTGTGCAGCCCTCGACTGACTCCGAAATCCAACCGCGTAAAGGAACAGCGGCTCAGCCAGGCAAAGTGAAAATTGAATCGGATTTTGGACGGCTTTCACTTTGCAGTGTGGACCTGGCCTGCAAGACAGCAAAACAAGATATTTAAAACTATTAGCGACTGGTGTAGAAAGTAACTGGAAAATGTTTCTAACTTTCCATTATACAAAGAATAACATGTATGTACTGGAGCGGCGCACTCCTTTAGGCTCCCACACACAGGATCCTGACAATTCTTGCATGGTAGTGGTTGTATCCATGGTGTTGATTTAGAAATGATTCTGTCTATTGATTAGGGGTTAAATGTTTTTAGTGTTTTTTTTAAAAAAAAGAAAAAATTTTTGAAACATAAAGGGAGAGAATTTCTACTACTGGGGGTGTCTTGGGATTAGTCTTCATAAAGGGCGGGGCAGGCCCCCTAGACTGCAGTAACTTTGTTTTATGTGTGATTATTACAAAATTATAGGCCTCAATCATCAAAACTGTCTAAATAGGAAACTGTCTGTCGCCCATAGCAACCAATTCGAGCACAGCTTTCATTATTACAGAGCAGTTAGTAAAATGACCCCTGAGCTCTGACTGGTTGCTATGGGTGACAGAGACAGTTTTACAAATACATACAGTGATCCTTCAGGTTCCAATGTCCTCAGAATACAATATTTATTATATTATACAATGGACTTTCCTGGGTCATAATATCTTGAAAGCAGACTCACCATACAATGTCAGGGACACCACCGATCTGTGGATAGTGGAGTCGATAGAGGATCATGAACATTTTAATTGTAAAACCTTTGTATTAGTGAGGTGCATGTAGTGATTGGTGGTTAGTAGCTCTCCTAAGTAAGTGCAATATACATGTCTGTATTGTTTTCATGTTTTGGAGGTGTTGTTTGTTTGGTGGTCTAAAAACGCCTTTACAATACAGTGCGGTAACATGTCCTGTATGCTCTTACTGTATTGTGAGGTTATAGTTTTGGTGGTCTAGTAGGCCTTCTACTTTCAGTGCAGTGCTACATATCCTGACGCTTTTTGGCCGTGTTCCCGGTTTTTCCCCGGGTTTTGTCAGCCGTATTGAGCTCACAAATCCCCCGTGAAAAGGGGCGGGAGGGGGGGGGCCCGGAGCGCGGGGGGGGGCCGCTCCGGGGCCATAGAAATTTGATTGTTTACGGCGGCCGCGCGTAAAAAAGTGCATGTCACTTTCTCCCCCCCCGGCGTATTTGCCGAGCGGGGGGGAGGACGGAAACCCTGTTCTCTAGAGAGAGTGGATTTCCCTCATGACGGGACGGATTGGCGCCGTACTGAAGCGCAATCCCGGGGCGGAGTACGGCAAATCTGTGCCCAAATTTAAACCGTGTGAACGAGGCCTTTTTGTATTAGTGAGGTGATGCAGTGATTGGTGGTTATATAACTTCTCTTCAGTAATTCCGGTATTTTCTGTCCTGTATGCTCTTTGTATTAGTGAGGTGTGCAGTGATTGGGAGTTAGTGAGCCCCTTTTACAGTAAGTGTGGTATAATGTCCTTACTGCTTTAAATGTATTAGTGAGGTGCATCAGTATTGGCGGTCTAGTAGTTCTTTCATACAGTGTGGATACGTCCCGTAAAGCTCTTTACATTTTTGTGGGTGAGCGTGATTGGTGGTTGTATCGCTTCTACAGTACAGTGCGGTACTTATGTCCTGTACTGTTTTCGTATTACTGAGGTGATGCCGTGATTGGGGGTCTGTAAAAATCTTATTTTTAGTTGGGTACTTTTTGTCCTGTATGCTTTACAGTATTATTGAGGTGCATGCAGTGTTGGGGTCTAGTAACACCCCCTCTACGTACAGTGTGGTATACATGTCTGTATGCCTTTTCTTTATTAGTGAGGTGCATCGGGATTTGGGGGTTGTTCGCCTCTTACGTACAGTGTGGTACTAAATGTCCTGTATGCTCTTACATGTGTTAGTGAGGTGCATGCAGTGTTGGCAGTTAGATCGCTTCTCAGAATGTGGTATAATGTCCCGTATGCTCTTTAATGTGTTGTGAGGTGCATCATGATTGGTGGTCTATTTACCTTCTACAGTACAGTGCGGTACTACGTCCGTATGCTTTCAGTATTAAAAGGTGATGCGTGTTGGCGGTCTATAGTGCCTCTTAAGTACAGGGCGGTACTACATGTCCTGTATTGCTCTTAATGTATTAAAGAGGTGCATGCGGTGATTAGCAGTCTAGAAATTCCCCTCTACAGTACAGTGCAATACCATGTCCTGTATGCTTTAATGTATTTGTGAGGTGAATGCAGTGATTGGCGTTGTAGCACCTTTCGTGCAGTCCTATTTCTGTTCTAAAATGTATTGTGAGGTGCATGCGTGGGGTGGTCTATAGTGCCCCTTAAGTACTAATGTCCCGTACTTCGCTTTCATGATTAGGAGATGCATGCAGCGTTGGCGGTTTTAGACCTCTCTTCCCTACAGTGCATTACTAATGTCCCGTCGCTCTTAATGTGTTGTGGCTCTTTTCTGTGATTGGCGGTCTTAGTAGGCCTCTTCAGTACAGTGCAGTATTACATGTCGTACTGCTCTAAAATATTGTGAGGTGCATGCAGTGATAGGTGGTCTTTGCACCTCTCTACGTACAGTGTGGTACTACATGCCCGTATGCTTTACTGTTAAGTGAGGTGCATGAGTGTGGGGGGGGGGGGGGGCTTAGTGCCTCTCTAAGTATACATGTTCTGTACTTTTTTTACATTATTGAAAGGTGATGCTGTGATTGGCGGGCTAGTAGACCCCTCTACAGTACAGTGCAGTACTCATGTTCTGTATGTCTTACAGTATTAGGAGGGTGCATGCAAATGATGGTGGTCTAGTAGCACTGTCACAGTACAGTGCGGTCTACTGTTTTTTCTGTCCCACATGTTTTGTGAGGGGGCATGCAGTGAGGTGGCAGTAGCACCCTCTATAGTACATTGCGGGTACACATGTTCTTTATCTCTTACTGTATTGCAGTGCATGCGTGATTGGTGGTCTAGTAGCCCCTTACGTACATTTCGGGACAACATGTTCTGTACTGCTTTTACATGTATAGTCAAGGTGATGAGTGATTGGTGGTTCGTGCACCGCTCTAAGTACAGTGCGGTACTACATGTCCTGTCTGCCCCTTTCATGTATTAGTGAGGTTTTCATGCAGTGATTGGGGGTCTTAGTACCTGTTTAGTTAATGTCCTGTACTTCTTACATGTATTTAAAGGGTGCATGCTGTGATTGGTGGTCTTAGCGCCTTTAAATTACAGTGCGGTACTACATGTCTTTTATGCTTTACATTTTAATGGGTGCATGCAGTGATTTGGGGTTATTTGGCCTCTAAAGTAAGTACTACATGTCCCTGTACTGTTTTTTACCTGTATTAGTGGGTGTGCGGATTGGTGGTCTAGTAGCGCCCCCTTAACGTAAGTGCAGTATACATTTTATTGCTCTTACATGTGCCCGGTTTAGAGTCCTTGGGCAACAGGTGAGGGGCCCCCTTTTATTTTTTTCTGGTAATTGTGTAGTAAAGGGGGTTCCCATCTGTTTAACTGAGTATTTCAACTTGGCTCTCACTTCCAGATCAGGGGGGTGAGTGGGGTTTTAGCAGTGTTGGCACATCAGTTTGCTGTTCTAGCTTTCCTGTTAAGTGACATGACATGACTACAAGGTTAAAGGCTTGTGGGTGAAAGCTTGTCTTTAAATTTGGTAAACAAACTCGTTGCTAGAGATAAGACTCGCAGGGAAAGGGGCCCCACCTGGGGCTAAAAAACAGCTTGTGAAGCAGTCAATAAGAGACAGAGGAGAGAGAGGTGGAGAGAGATGGTCCATAACCAAAGAAACTTGTGTACTCTAAAAGGAGATCAAATCAAAACAACAAGATATTCGGTAATACTCTTCATTTACCTTTTTTCCTATATGCTAAAAGCCAATCATTGTGGTGATAAAACCCTTTTAACACTGGATGTAAACTTACGTTGCAGTGCCAGCAAGAGACTTTGTAGCGGGATCACGTCGCGATCCAACTACATAGCCGGTGGCATGTACATGCGGAAGCAGTGAAGCCGCCATATTGGTACACCCTAATGTATTGTATGTACAATGCATTAGGCTGTATTAATTATTACGCCCCCTAGTGGTGAAGTAAAAAAAAAAAGTTTAAGAGTTTATGTTTAAGAGTGTAAAAAAAATTAAAAGTTAAAATCATATTTTACAAATACAAAAATAAAATGATAAAAAGTTACACATTTTTGGTATTGCCGCGTCTCTAAAAATCTGATCTATTAAAATATAACATCAATTATCCCGTACGCTGATCACCGTAGAAGAAAATGTCAAATTTTTTTTGGTCATTTAACATCCCTTAAAAATTGGAATAAATTTAATCAAAAAAGTCACATGTTTTCCAACCAGGTAGCAATAAAAAGTACACTTCAGCCTGCAAAAAAATGCTCCGTCACTCATGCTGTTAGTACAAAAAAGTTATTGGTAGCAGAAAATTGCGCCGCGGAGCATTCAGAAATAGAAAATGTTTGGATTTTTTTACAGCACCAAAACATAACGGAAACTGTACATGTTTGTTGTTGACAGATTCGTATCAACCTGCAGGATACAGGGAACACATTATTTTTACTGGCGAGTGAACGCCTTAAAAAAAAAAAAAAAATCCTCACAAATATGGTGCAAGTATGTTTTTTTCACATTTTGTCCCACTTAGAATTTTTTTGCGGTTTCCCAGTATATTCTATGGTTCGGTGAATAACCCCAAAGTGCATCTTGTCCTGCAAAATAAAAGCCCTCATATGTCTAGGTAGCTCGAAAAATAAAAAAGTTATGGCTCTGGGAAGAGGAGGAGGAAAAAAATGAACGTGTCAACCGAAAAAAATGCAAGGTCCTTAAGGGGTTAAATATGACCCAAAGAAGCTCCTGTCCTCAAAATAAAAGTAATTTCCAGCTTCCAGCAGCTCACCCTGAGGTTTCCTTTAGTCTTCATCATCTCCGTGGCATTTTGAGGTTTCAGAACCAGTTTCCCGTAGAGTTCGGGTATATTCAGACATCTTATTTTCTCACGTAATTGCGTGCGTATGTCACTGTTTATTGTGCTTTATATGTGTCGAAATGCGCGCTGCAATTATGCGTTGTTTCCCTGCGCGTACAATACGATCGTATTGTATACTGGCCGAGAAAAGTGACATGTCAATTGTTAGCGGCGAATACGCACCGCTGAAAATGAATGTCTAAGGGGCCAGCGCCCGGCCAGCTCCCCGTGTTTTGGATAGACACGCTGATCCGCGCGTCGCTAAGAAAAAAAAAAACGCTGTATGGTACGCGCCGCAATACACCGTGTGAACATACCCGAAGGTATTAGCACTTAATTCGGCATGTAATTGTGCTTGGATACACCCAAATTACACCTTGCAAATACGGTAATTCATAGCGCTCACCGAGAGCTATGATTACCTGCCGTCTTCCCTGGCATACAGAACGCAGCAGGGAAAGGAACTGACATGTCACAAGTGAAGGTCAGTGGGAGGCGGCTGTCTATGGGGCCAGACCCCCCGTGCTTTAGAATTACGCGCTGATCAGCGCGTGCTTTCAAAACACCCGGCGTATTGCGGCGAGAACTATACGATCTGTGAACATAGCCTTATTGTTCCAACATACAAATGGTCATCCTAGAACCAATGAAGGGTGTGTTCACATGACGGATTTTGACGCTGATTTTGGGACAGACTCAGCGCTGGATCCACCTCAGAATCAGCGTCCAATCCGACTGTTAAACGCCTTGCATTAATTCCTATCCAATTTTACTTGCTTATTTTTCGTGCTTATTGTAAGAGGGGAAAAATAAGTGACGTAAATTCTTTGAGGCAGATTTTGCGCCTCCCATATAATATGTAGGAGGTAAAAAATCCACCTTTGAAAATCAGTGTCATTTCCGTGTCTGAAAGCTCGGCTTTCATTTTAGAAACTGCTCAGGAAAAATGAAAGCTGAGCTCTGATTGGTAACTTTGAACTCTGATTGGTTGCTATGGGCTCTGATGGGTTGCTATGAGTTCTGATTGGTGGCTATGGGCTCTGATGGGTTGCTATAATAACTGATTGGTGGCTATAATCAATGATTGGTTACTATGAGCTCTGATTGGTCGCTATGGGCTCTGATTGGTGGCTATGAGCTCTGATTGGTTCCTATGAGCTCTGATTGGGTGCTATGGGCTCTGACTGGTTGCCATAGGCTTTGGTTGCTATGAGTACTGATTGGTTGCTATGAGCTCTGATTGGTTACTTTGGGCTCTGATTGGTGGCTATGGGCTCTGATTGGTTGCTATGGGATCTAATTGGTTGCTATGGACAACAAAGACAGTCTGACTGCTAGACAGTTTCCCTCTAAGGTCTGTTGTTTTTAGGGCCGTGCATTTTTAGCGGAGTATTTTCTCTAACATATTCTTCCCACAACAAATCATGTGATTCACAGACCATGTGACTTAACCCTTTCCCGACATTGGAGGTATGGGTACATCTTGTGCGGCAAGGTGTTCCTGCACATCGATGTGCCTATACATCCAGGACATCGTGCAGGTTCACAAGTCGGATGATAGGAGCAGGGAACCAGCAGTATATTACAGCCAGATCCATGTCCCGCCGGCTATGAATGGAGCTTGCTTCGGTCACGGCTGATTAACCCCCTCAATCACAACGGCGGCAGCTAAGAGCAAGACAGGGGGCAGGGGCTCCCCGAAGGCACAGCCGGGCCTAGTGACCGGTCCAGTACATAGCAGTACAGCTATATACTGCTATGTACTATGCCAGCAATCCATAGATCACTGAGTTAAGTCGTCTATGGGGACAAGTGTAAATATAGTCAAAGTAAAAAAAGAATTGGAAAAAAAAGTTAAACACATACAAAAAAGAAAAAATGCCAATCGTCCCATGAAAGATAAAGAATAAAGTGCACATATTTGGTTTTGCTGCGTGCGTAACGACCCAGCCTATAAATCTGTCACGTTACTTAACCTGCAAGATGAACGAAGTAAAAAAAAAAAATGACAGAATTGTTCATTGTTTTTGTTCACCCCGCAGTACATAAAATTAAATAAAAAGCTATCAAAAAGTCATATTAACATCAAAGTGGTAACAATGAAAACTTAAGCTCGTCCTGAAGAAAGAAAGCTCTCACACACAACATAAAGGGTATCAGAAGATACCGATGCACAAAGATTTGGTTTTTTTACAATAAAATTTAGCAAAAAAAGTGAAATTTTGAAATCTCACTGTCACTTTGCTTTGATTTTTGTGAAACATCTAAAGGGTTAACACACTTCCAAAATGCTGCATTGAATACTTTAAGGGGTGCAGTTTCTTAGATGGAGTCAATTATGGGGATGTCTAACATACAGGCCCCTCAAAGCTATGTCAGAACTGGACTGGTCTTTAAAAATAAAAAGATATTTAAAAAATGATGCCAATCTATGGTGGATGCCACATATAAACTATTTTGTGTGGAATCAATTTTTGAACTTTGAAAATGGGAAATTTTTCTAACTTTTCACAACATTTTGATATTTTTCACAAATAAACAAGGATTGTATGGACCGAAATTTCTTACTAAAAGCACAAGGTGTCACGAGAAAGCAGTCTCTGAATCACATGGATAGGTAAAAGTGTCAAAATGTTATTCCCACATAAAGTAACACCTGTCAGATTTGAAAAATGGGGCTTTGTCAGGAAGGTCTAAAGTGGCTCTGTTGGTAAGGGGCTAAAGGGTTGTTTCGACGATACAAAATGTCCGTTAGTCTATTAAAGCATGATGGGAAATAGAAGAAAAAAATACTCACCTCCTAGACGCTGTTGTTCCGTCGCTGTGTCTTTTCAGCCTGAAAACTGGTGCAGCTTTGTTTGCTCTATTTTTAATCAGGCGCACTCCAAAATGAGGCGCATTAAAAGCAACAGTGGCACTTTGTAATACGCCTGAGATCGGGGGGTGTGCTGGAGGCGTGTCGCACTACAACTGTACGAAACTACGCATTTATTACTTTAGTACGACAAATCCAGGTGCATTACTGCTGGAACAGGTAGAGCACTTTAAAAGTGGTTTACCTGAGCCTGAAATTTCGCTTAGTAGCTAGAAAGCGCTAAATCTATGACCCACAGGAGAACAGGTTTATAGATTCATGTGCACTCTACGCTACTATTGTACGCAAAAACAATACCGTCTCAGCGCCAAAATATATACATGTCGCCCTTTAAATTTATTTTTGAAACCTCCTTGATGAGAGGTATGGCAAGCAAGGTGGAGTGGTTACAAATACTGGTGTAGAATGTAATCCAACAAATGCTTGGTTAAAAAAAGCTAGACAAGTCTAAAGGTATGTTCACGCGGCGTACTTCGCCACGTATTGCGCGCTACACACGGAAAAATGGGGCACGGTGTAATTGCGGACGAAATACGGCCCGCAATTATTGCCATGTGAACATAGCCTAATTCAGCGCGTAATTGTGCTTGGATACACCCAAATTACACCCTGCAAATACGGTAATTCATAGCGCTCACTGAGAGCTATGATTACCTGCCGTCTTCCCTGGCATACAGCACGCAGGGGGGAAAGGAACTGACATGTCACAAGTGAAGGTCAGTGGGAGGCGGCTGTCAGCGCTTTAGAAGTACGCGCAGGCCAGTGTGTACAGGCAGTGCCCGGGTTACAAACAGGATAGAGACTATAGGTTTGTTCCTAAGTTGAATTTGTATGTAAGTTGGAACAGGTATATTTATTCAATGTAACTCCAGCACAAAAGGTTTTTTTTTTAGTTTGGATAGTGCAGGGAAGGGTTTTTACATTTGTTTGGCTGTTTGTGCCCCTATTAAGAAGATTTCACCTCATGTGCTGCTGTGGCATGCTGGAACTTGTTGTTCTACAGAAACTACCTGCTGTGGAACATGGAACTACAAGTGCCAGCATGTCCCATAAGTCTCCGTTTGTAACTTGGGGACAGATGTAAGTCGGAACGGTGTAAGTCGAGGACTGCCTGTACTTCTAAAGCACCCGGCGTATTGCGGCCGTGTGAACATACCCTAAAGATGCGCCAAATTTATTAAACAGCATGAGCCATTGTGATAGATCTGCCGCACTTATGGACAAGTGTAAGCTGCTGCTGTCTAACTTACAGGCAGCAATAGTAAATGTGGGCCGTGCATTTGGAAAGAAAACCCACCCAAAAAAAAATGAAAGCACAAAAGACAACATGCATTATTTTAGCAGTTTATTTTCCCCAAAAAACACCATCTAAGAACAGTAAGGCCTCGTTCACACGACGGATTTGGCCGCGGGTTTCGCCGCGGTTCCCGCGGCCAAGTCCTCGTTGGGCCGCGCTGCAAACTCGCGTCTCCCGAAGCGGGTGGGCGTGGCCTCACGGCGGGAGGGGCGTTGTTTGGGGCGCGGCTTGCGCCGAGGGCTTGCCCCTATGCAAATTAAGAGCAGGGGGCAAGCCGCGGCGCTAGCCGCATCCCAGCCGCGCACCACCCGCGGCGACACCGCGGCCAAACCCGCGGCAGCACCGCGCTGCCGCCGCGCAGAGCACTCCTGTCCAAAAAATGACAGGGGGATTCTTCACACAGCGCGGTCTGCCCCGCCCCCGGAGCGCAGCCAAACCCGCGCAGTGTGAATATTAACGGGGTTTCCCCATAGGAAACCATGTTAATAATCAAGGCGCGATTTGGCCGCGGTTATGGCCGCGGAAACCGCGTCGGAACACGCGGCCATAACCGCAGCCAAATCCATCGTGTGAACAGGGCCTAATAGAGTCCTAACAGCTCCATTCTTAGAGTAACCTGAGAGCAGCTCGGACCGGGGGAAAGTTCTGAATCCGGCCATGTAAGTTTTTAAATGTTACGATATGTGACTATAACACATAGTTGCCAACTTTCGAAAATGAAAAAGCAGGAGAATATAGTGGGCGGCGCGCGTACGCCCCGCGGCAAAAATTTGCATGGAAACGCCCATTTTGTTGGTATGCCCGCCCCTTCAAAAAAGCCACACCCACTCCACCTACTGCATAACGGCTTTGGAAGAAAGCCAGGTAGATGCCCTTTAGCCAGGTATAGCCCCCCATAACCAGGTAGTGCCCTTACAGGCCGGTAGATGCCCCCTTGTACCAATAGATGCCCCCTCTGTAGCCAGGTAAGCCAAATTTGTAGCCAGGTAGATGCCCCCCTTTTTAGCCAGGTAGGTGCCCCCCATTGTTAGCCAGGTGGGTTTGCCCCCATTGTTAGCCAGGTGGGTTGCCCCCATCTGTTTGCCAGGTAGTCCCCCATCTGTTTGCCAGGTAGTGCCCCCATTGTTTGCCAGGTAGATGTCCCCTCTGTTGCCAGGTAGATGTCCCCTCTGTTGCCAGGTAGAGGACCCCTCTGTTGCCAGGTAGTGCCCCCTCTGTTAGCCAGGTAGTGCCCCCATCTTTGTTGCCAGGTAGTGCCCCTCTGTTGCCAGGTAGTGCCCCCTCTGTTTAGCCGGTAGTGCCCCCTTGTTAGCCAGGTAGTGCCCCCATCTGTTAGCCAGGTAGTGCCCCCATATGTAAGCCAGGTAGTGTCCCCTCTGTTGCCAGGTAGTGTCCCTCTTTTTGCCAGGTTGTGCCCCCTCTGTTGCCAGGTTTTGCCCCCATCTGTTAGCCAGGTAGTGCCCCCTTTGTTGCCAAAGGTAGTCCCCCCTCTGTTGCCGGGTAGATTCCCCTCTGTTGCCAGGTAGTGCCCCCTCTGTTAGCCAGGTAGTCCCCCCTCTGTTAGCCAGGTAGAGCCCCATCTGTTAGCCAGGTAGTTGCCCCCATCTGTTACCAGTAGTGTCCCTCTGTTGCCAGGTAGTGTCCCCTTTTGTTGCCAGGTATGCCCCCTTGTTGCCAGGTAAGTGCCCCATCTGTTAGCCAGGTAGTGCCCCTTTTTTTGCCGGGTAGTGCCCCTCTGTTGCCAGGTAGATGTCCCCTCTGTTGCCAGGTAGTGGTCCCCTCTGTTGCCGGGTAGTGCCCCCTTTGTTGCCGGGTAGATGCCCCCTCTGTTGCCAGGTAGTGCCCCCTCTGTTGCCAGGTAGATGCCCCCTCTGTTGCCAGGTAGTGCCCCCCTCTGTTGCCAGGTAGTGCCCCCTTTGTTGCCAGGTAGTGCCCCCTCTGTTGCCAGGTAGTGCCCCCTCTGTTAGCCAGGTAGTGCCCCCATCTGTTAGCCAGGTAGTGCCCCATTGTTGCCAGGTAGGGGCCCCCTCTGTTCCCAGGTATGCCCCCCCTGTTGCCAGGTAGTTGCCCTCTCTGTTAGCCAGGTAGAGCCCCCGAAAGCGAATAAAAATTAAATAAAAAAATCCACTTACCTTACCAGGCCCCTGCAGCGCGGCCGCTCCCGACCGATCTCTTCAGCGGCGCAGGGGAAGTGAGAGAAAGCCGCGCGTCACTCCCCTGCAGCCGGCGTCACTTCCCCCTGCGCCGTTGACCTGTAGTACGGCGCACACACCGGCGCCGTACATACGGGGAGAGGAGGAGGAGGGAGCGATCCTCCTGCCCCCTCCCCGCACAGTGAGACCGGGGGCGGGTGAGCGGCCGCTGCGGCCGTGCACCCGCCTGTAGGAGCGGGTCCCCGGCGCAAGAGTAGCGCACCAGCGCTACTCTTGCGCCGCGGTAATTTAAAGGGCCCCCCCGCTGCAGGCGGCGGGAGGAATGCCAACTCCCCGGGAGGGCGGGAGGGGACCCAAATAGCGGACCCCCCGCCAAAAACGGGAAGTTGGCATGTATGCTATAACATGATTATGTTATGAAAAATGGGGATCCAGTTAATTAAGAAACATATAATAATAATAAAAAAGTCATGAATATACAATTCATTTTATTGAGCATGTGTTACAAAAAAAAACTGCACATATTAGGTATTCACAATGAAATGATTTAGAGTAAAATGTCACTGACATAAACAATGTCAATGCTAAAAAGGCTAAAAAGAAAGTATGTAGTAGCACACGACCAAAAGGTGCCCCAAAAAATTCTGCAAACTTAAAGTTTTCATGCAGTAATGGAAAGATAATACAAATCTTGTTAGTTATTAAGATCTTTTCTGGTCTGGTCATTAGAAATTTGATCTGAAAAAAAAGTGTTTTTAACCACCTCAGCGCTACTTCTGCTGTGAGAATGCACAGATCCGGTGCAGGATAGACACCGATAATGATCAGGAAGAAGCAGACGATATCCAGTATATCCCATGAAAAGATGTAGGTTATTGAAGAATATAAATATAAAATCCAGACAATCAGATCCCAAACGAGACAGTGTGGTCAGCTTACGCGTTTCAGGCTTGAGGATGGCAGCTCTTGGCCATAGCTATGACTATCCTGGAGCTATGACTAAAGTCTGCCATATTCAAGGGACCTTGTAATAAAATGGGGGATAATTAGGTGCATCTTTGTAGGCACATTCCTTACGTGTTTTATATACTCTTTATGAATTGACAAGGAGGCGTGGCTTTGCATGAAGGGGTGTGGCTTACCACACACCAGGATGGCATCAAATATTAGGCGAAGAATAATGGGGCAAAGTAAGCCAAGCGGTAGTTGGTATGAAATATAAGGAATTGTTATCATATGTATCAAGTAGCGTAAAGTGCTGTGAAAAATTTTTAAGCATCCTTAGAAGACCTACACTGCCTGGGGCACATTTACTAATGTGTTTGTGCCTAGAATCTGTCACTAAATGCTCCACAATGTGTTGCATCTTAGTTTGGACACAATTAAAATTTGTCTTAGCTACTTTTTTTTTAATTTTATTTTTTTCTGACACATTGTGTATAGAGTCCATGACCCAAAGAAGCTCCTGACCTCATACAGAAAGTAATTTCCAGCTTCCAGCAGCTCTCTCTGATATTATATGTAAGGACGTATCTGTGTTAATGATCTTCAAAACTTTCTGTATTATATTACCAGTTTTCTATGGAGTTTTGGTCCCAATATACAAGAACCAATTAATATTGTATTCTGGGAGACTACAATATATATGGAATATATTATGTGTATATATGTGCATAGTATAATACACTGTATCCCTGGAATATACTGTGTGTATATATGTACATAGTATAATACATTGTATCCCTGGAATATACTGTATGTATATATGTGCATAGTAAAATACATTGTATCCCTGGAATATACTGTGTGTATATATGTACATAGTATAATACACTGTATCCCTGGAATATACTGTATGTATATATGTACATAGTATAATACATTGTATCCCTGGAATATACTGTATGTATATATGTACATAGTATCATACACTGTATCCCTGGAATATACTGTGTGTATATATGTGCATAGTATAATACATTGTATCCCTGGAATATACTGTGTGTATATATGTGCATAGTATAATACATTGTATCCCTGGAATATACTGTGTGTATATATGTGCATAGTATAATACATTGTATCCCTGGAATATACTGTGTGTATATATGTACATAGTATAATACACTGTATCCCTGGAATATACTGTGTGTATATATGTACATAGTATAATACACTGTATCCCTGGAATATACTGTGGTTATATATGTACATAGTATAATACACTGTATATCTGGAATATACTGTGTGTATATATGTACATAGTATAATACACTGTATCCCTGGAATATACTGTGTGTATATATGTACATAGTATAATACACTGTATCCCTGGAATATACTGGTGTGTATATATTTTACATAGTATCATACACTGTATCCTGGAATATACTGTGTGTATATATGTACATAGTATAAAAACATTGTATCCCCGGAATATACTGTGTGTTTTATGTTTCATAGTATAATACATTGTATCCCTGGAATATACTGTGTGTATATGTGCATAGTATAATACATTGTATCCCTGGAATATACTGTGTGTATATATGTACATAGTATAATACACTGTATCCCTGGAATATACTGTGTGTATATATGTACATAGTATAATACATTGTATCCCTGGAATATACTGTGTGTATATATGTACATAGTATAATACACTGTATCCCTGGAATATACTGTGTGTATATATGTACATAGTATAATACATTGTATATCTGGAATATACTCTGTGTATATATGTACATAGTATAATACACTGTATCCCTGGAATATACTGTGTGTATATATGTACATAGTATAATACATTGTATCCCTGGAATATACTGTGTGTATATATGTGCATAGTATAATACATTGTATCCCTGGAATATACTGTGTGTATATATGTACATAGTATAATACACTATATATCTGGAATATACTGTGTGTATATATGTGCATAGTATAATACATTGTATCCCTGGAATATACTGTATGTATATATGTACATAGTATAATACATTGTATCCCTGGAATATACTGTGTGTATATATGTACATAGTATAATTCACTGTATATCTGGAATATACTGTGTGTATATATATGTGCATAGTATAATACATTGTATCCCTGGAATATACTGTGTGTATATATGTGCATAGTATAATACATTGTCTCCCTGGAATATACTATGTGTATATATGTACATAGTATCATACACTGTATCCCTGGAATATACTGTGTGTATATATGTGCATAGTATAATACATTGTATCCCTGGAATATACTATGTGTATATATGTACATAGTATCATACACTGTATCCCTGGAATATACTGTGTGTATATATGTACATAATATAATACATTGTATCCCTGGAATATACTGTGTGTATATATGTGCATAATATAATACACTGTATCCCTGGAATATACTGTGTGTATATATGTGCATAATATAATACATTGTATCCCTGGAATATATTGTGTGTATATATGTGCATAGTATAATACATTGTATCCCTGGAATATACTGTATAAAAATGTAAAATGGCGGACCCGGCGCACGTGGAGTATAAAAAAGCCAAGTATATGACTTAATAAAACCCAACGCGTTTCCTGCCGTATACCGGCACTTTCTCAAGGGTAATACTGTAGTAAAAGTTACTGTGATATTTAAATGGATGGTATTTTTTGTATAGGTCGACTGAAATGTCAATCAACATATCAAAGAAGCCGATTAGTGGGATGAGCTGTCAATAAAAATCATCAGCGACAGGCTTTGAAAGACAAGAGATAGTCGTGTCGGTATACGATTGGAGGAGCGGTACATCAATCAGCGATGTGGGTGTTAGTCTATTCCAGCCGGGAGATCTCCTTGGAGAATTCGCTACGGCCGTGAATAGTGTTGCTTACATTTTACATTTGCCGTACATTTTTAGCATACATTTAATACATACATTTATCAAATGGGAAAAAGATATAAAAAACCTAATAAAAATTTGCAAGAAATACTTATACAGAAAAAAGAGTAAAATTTGTATGATTTGTTAGGGATCGAATGTATCAATATTGTCTTATAAAACTAGTTTTTATTAAATAAACTTTTTAAGTACTAGTGGATTGTGTATTATTATCATTGTTAATGTATAAAACCTTAAATGTGAATTGGCCAATGATAGGGGAAGCTACTCTCTATGAAAAATAACATAGGGATAACATGCCAGGCACTTACAGTATCTGTGTGGAAATAAGTTAGCCAATCAGAAAACGAGCGGGGTTTATGAACTAGCCAATGATAGAGAGAGCTACTCTCTATGAGAAATAACATAGGAAAATATGCCGGGCGCTTATCTGTATGAAACTGAATTAGCCAATCAGGAGAAAGCGGGTATTATAAACCAGCCAATGATAGAGAGAGCTATTCTCTATGAGAAATAACATGGAAAAAAGTACATGACGCTAATTGTAATGAACTAAGATAGCTAATCGGCAGGAACGGGTTTTTTGGACCGGCCAATAAGGGAGGGAACTACTTTCTATAAAAGATGAATAGGACAAAGCTGAGAGTAAATTGTAGAATAGCTATTATTGCCGGAGGCTATTTATGAAATAAGTCGACTATGTGGAACTATAAATATCATCCTCTGTATAAACTTAGAACTAATCCTGTCTAAGAAAGAGGTACTAAACTGTCAGATTATAGAAAAAATTCTTATAAGTAGATTTCTAATGTGTAGCTAAAAGAATAGCGTACTGAACCGAGATCATATTTATTTATCCTAGATAGCACAAAGGTGGTGGGCTTTTTGAACCTAAAACGGATATAATATTTTATTCTAGCGTATAAGTTCCATCATATCGTTCAGACCTTTAGGTTGCAATGTTTTTAGTCTGTAAATCCAGAACATCTCTCTTTTTTGCAATGTCTGGAATCTATTGGTATGATTTATTGGAATGAAATCAACGGGAGTAATCTTCAGATCATCGAAATTTTGTTGGTGTACAAGTTTGCAGTGTAAAGACACGCTTTGTTTTATGTCACCTTTCTTCACACAGGCCCTGTGGCCATTTAGTCTAATATGGAGCGCACAGGTAGTCCTGCCGACGTATTGTAGACGGCAGGAGCATTCTATAACATAGATTACAAACGAACTTTTACAGGTGAGGTGAAACTTGATAGGATAAGTGATGTTGGTATTTGTAGAGGTTATATTTGGTGAAATGCAAATAGTTTTACAACACAGGCAACTAGGGGTACCACATGCAAAACTGCCTGTTGCAGTGGAACTAGTATTGACTTCTCTAGAGTGATTTCTCAATCGACTAGGGGCTAATATATTTTTGATGTTCGGAGCCCTCCTGAAAATCAGATTAGGTTTCTCTGGGATCACGGGACCTAGGAAAGGGTCTTTCTTCAATAGATACCAATATTTAGTAAGGATTTGTTTTATTTTAGAATGAGATGAATTAAATTGGGGGGATAAGAGAATGTTTCTTTTCTGATGGAATTACTGTTGTATTATGTACATTTGTATAATAACTGTATATCTGGGAAAATTTCTGGTGTATATATTGCAAGTTAATACATTGTATCCCCCGGGAAAAAAAGTGTTTTAATATTACATAGTATAAATACACTGTACCCTGGAAAATACTGTGTGTATATATGTAAGTTAATAATTGTATCCCCGGAATATACTGTAGTATATATGTGAGTATTTAAAACATTTATCCCTGGAAAATTCTGTTATTATAGTGCATAGTATATAATTTGTATCCCTGGAAAACTGTGTTATAAGTGTTATAATACATGAACCCTGGAATTACGTGTGTAATTTTTGTCATAGTATAATCTTGTATCCGGAATAACTGTTGATATATGAAAGTATAATAAATTATCCCGGAAAATTGTGGTATATATGTGATATTAATACCCAATGTATCCCTGGAATATACTGTGTGTATATATGTACATATATAATACACTGTATCCCTGGAAAATACTGTTGATTATGTAATAGTATATTTCATTGTTCCCTGGAATTTTCTGTATGTATTATGTAAAATTTCATACACTGTTTCCCCGGAATAAACTGTGTGTATATATGTGCATATATAATCTTGTATCCTGGGAAAATACTGGTTTATTGTGATAGTAAATTCTTTTTACCCTGGAATAATGTGGATATTGGGCATAGTATAACATTGTTCCCTGGAATATACTGTGGAAATTTTGCATAGTTTTAAAACATTGATCCCCGGGAAAATCTGTGTTAATAGTCCTAGAAATCCTGTATCCCTGAATATACTGGTTATATAGTGCATAGTATAATCATTTATCCCCGGAATATACTGTTTTTTATAGTAAAAAGTATAAACATTGTAACCCGGAATATACTGTGTGTAATATGTGCATAGTATAATCAATTTTTATCCCCGGAAAATTTCTGTGTGTATATTGTGCATAGTATAATACATTGTACCTGGAATTTACGGGGTGTAATATGTACAAATAATACTCTGATCCCCGGAATAACTGTGGTAATATTGCAAGATAATAAATTGTATCCCCGGAAAATTTCGTGTTATTTGTGCATAGTTAAAACATTTTATCCCCCGGAAAACTGTGTGTTATAGTGCAAGTTAATACATTGTATCCCTGGGAAAATTACTGTGTGTAAATTTTTTTGCATAGAAAATCATTGATCCCGGGAATTTTACTGTGTGTAATATGACATAGTTTCATAAACCCCGATCCCCGGAATTAAGTGTTAATAGTAATTGTATAATAATTTTTATCCCCCGGGAAAATACGTGTTATATATTACAAAATATAATACATTTATCCGGAAAATTACTGGTGTGTTTTTTGTACAAGTAAATACATTGTATCCCCGGAAAAATATGTGTTTTATATGTACATAGTATAAAACATTTTTATCCTGGAAAATTTCTATGGTAAATTTGTACATAGTAAAAAACATTTTACCGGAATATCTGTGTGTATTATGTAATATTTAAACATTGTACCCGGAATATTCTGTGTGATTTAAAAGTACATAGATAATCAGTAATTGGGAAAATATCTGTGTTAAATTTTACAAGTTAAAACATATCCCGGAAAAAATTTTTTTGTATTACAGTTGTTACAATTATTTTGGAATTACTTGGTTTAAAAAAGTTCTAGTTAATCATGTTTCCCCCCGGGGTATACTGTGTTAAATATGGCATAGTTAATCATTTTTTCCTGGAAATACTGTGTGATATATGACAGTATAAACACTGTTCCGGGATATTTGTGTGTATATATTGGCAGTATAATTCTTGTTCCCGTTACTGTGTGTTATATGTGCATAGTAAATCATTGTATCCCTGGAATAATTTTGTTATTAGTAATTGATAATTCATTTTTTTTCCCTGGAATTTTTTCGTTGTTATAGTAATAGTATAATAACTGTATCCGGAATATCTGTGTTATATTTGTAATGTTTAAAACATTTTATCCCCGGAATATACGTGTGTAATATGTACTAGTATAAACACTGTATTCCCGGAATATACTTTTAATATGTACATAGTTAAACACGTAATTTTGGAATAACTTGTGTTATATGTAATAGTATAAAACACTGTACCCCGGAAAAATCTGTGGTTAATATGTCTGTATAAAACATTTTATATCTGGAATTTAAAATGTGGTTATATATGTACTGTAAATTTTATTGTATATTGGAATTACTGGGTTATAATGACATAGTTTTTAAAACCTGTACCCGGAAAAAAGTGGATAATGTACAGTAAAATACATGTATCCCCCGGAATTTAGTGTTATATAGTACATAGTTTAAAAACCCCGTATCCCCGGAAATATGTGTGATATTGTACATTTTATAATCACTGTACCCTGGGAATTACTTGGTTAATATGTACTTGTATAATAAAATTATATCTGGAATATACTGTATGTATATTTGTACATAGTATAATACACTGTATCCCTGGAATTACGTGTGTATATATGTACATAGTTTAAAATACATGTATCCCTGGAAAATGTGGTTTTTTTATGTACATGTAATACCTGTTTCCCTGGAAAAAATTTCTGTGTGTATATATTTACATGTATAATAAATGATCCCTGGAAAAATTTCTTGGGGTTATATATGTATTATTTAAAACACGTATATCTGGAATACACTTTTTTTGTGCAGCCGTTTATGGGTTGGGCAAATAAGCAACCCATTTTGTGAGCACTGTACGACACATTATTTGGTCATGTAGGGGTATTATTTGGGTAGCTGCTTTTATTTGGTCACTGCAGGGTAGTATTATTTGGGCACTGACTGACAGTATTATTGGGCACTTTTTTGGGGATTATTTGGGCACTAACTGGCTTATTTTTGGCCCCCTGTATGGCGGCATTATTCGGGTACTATAATGTGGGCACTGTATGGCAGTATTATTTGGGCACTATTATTCGTACACTGTATGCAGTATTACGTGAGAAGTAGGTAGTATTTTGTGACACTTATGCAGTATTATTGGCACTGATGGCGATTATTTTGGCATTTTGGGGAGTATTATTTGGGTACATTTGGCATAAAAGTGGGCACTGATGGCAGTATTTTTTGAGCATTTTTTGGCGGGAATTGGGGGCCTCTATGGCAGTTTTTTTGGACAGTTTATTTGGGCACTTTAAACACATTAAATTGTGCATACTGTGTTATAAGGGGTTTTTTTATATAAGCACTATTTTCGTTTCACTGTATGCAGTTTTTCTAGCACTGATGGGTAAGGAGCACTGTAACAGATTTTTTTGGGGACTATATAACATTTATTTGGGAATTTTTGTGTTAAAGGGTTTTTAATTAACACTATTCATACACAAAAGTCGGATAATACACTGAGGGGAGTATTATTGACAGTAAAGTAATATTATGTGGGGGACTGAGGAGTTTATGTAGCACTGTTACGTATCGGGGAAATGTATGGCAGTAGTATCATCCCTCCTAGAATGCACGATGGCATATAAAAAGTGGGCACTGTATGGGGTATTATTTGATCACTGTAGGCAGTTTACTTTGGGCAAAGCAGGGGAGTATTATGTGCACTGTATGGGGTATTTTTGGGGTAGTTTTCAGTCGGAAGCGGTAAAGAAAAAAATGGACCGGGCCCGGGATAAGATCCCCGGGCTACGCGGGCTGCCCCCAGGCTTTGGTTAGAAAAAGGTTTA
>JAODAL010032380.1:0-47014 GCA_025379985.1 Phyllomedusa bahiana
CAGTACTGCACCAGCGAATAGTGGTGCAGCTTGGAGTATAATACAGAATGTAACTCAGGATCAGTACTGGATAAGAAATGTTTTTACATTGACTGCACCAGCAGAATATTGAGGCAGCGGGGGATAATCGGGATGAACTCGGGGATCATACAATAAGTAAGTATGTACACAGTGCTGCACCGCAGAATGTGAGTGCAGCTTGGAGGATAAACAGGGTTTAACTCAGATCACACCGGATAAGTAATGTATTTACATTGACTGCCCCACAAATGGAGGGGCAGCTCTTGAGGAAACGGGATGAAACCAGGATCATATGGAAATAATAAGTATGTACAGTGACTGCACCACCCCGAAAGTGAGGCAGCCTTGGGAAATACAGATGTAACCAAACTACAGGATAAGAAGTATTAAAAAGGGTGCCAACCAGCAGAATAGTGGTGGCCCGGGAGTAAAAACAGGATGAAACTCGGGGATCAGTACAGGATAAGAAATGTATGACACGTGATGCACCAGCAGAATGTGAGTGCGCCTGGAGTAAATACAGGATGAACTCAGGTCATACGGGAAAAAAATGTATGTACACGTGACTCCTCGCAAATATGAGTGCAGCTCTGGAGGAAAATACAGGATTAACCGGGATCAGTACAGATAAGTAATGTATGTACACATGACTGCCCAGCAAATGTGAGTGCACCCTTGGGGATAATACAGGATGTAACTCAGGATCAGTACAGGATAAGTAATGTAACTAGAAAATAGTCCTGGGTACCATAGACTAAAAGGGGAATGGCTTGTAGGAGCGCTACGGGGGAAGAAACACTCTTAATCTATAAAGTGTATATTAAAAGAATTTATTTCACATAGCATTACCTTTTTTTCCGGGGAATGCAATCCACTTCCTCAGAGCTTATAAAATGAAAAAAGACAGGTACCCTTTTAATACACATTTGTAGGGAAAAACCGAGCTATATTGTATAGTAAATAAACAATTGTTTCATTCATAAAAAAAAAACCTATAAGACAAAATTTTTTCTACTTTCCCAATAAAAACAAATTTCTACATAAATTTTTTGTACATAAAAAAATTTTTAAAAATTTCTAAAAAATATAAATATATGGAAAAACTAAAAAAAAAAAATAAAAAACTCAAATTTTTATAAGCCAAAACTTTAAAAATATGTAAAAGATAAAAATTGAAAAATTTTTAAATCTGTGTTTGTAAAAACAATCCCCAAAAACATATAATTTTCCTTATTTAAATTTTAATTTAAATCGTCTCCTGCATTTCATTTAGACCTTGGGGTTTAAGGGTTTATCGGTACCCCAATTTAAAATTTCTCTAAGCCAATTTTTTTATTTCTATCTGGGATGTAAGGGGGGTTTGTTCTAGGGGTTGAATTAAAATGGGACCCTTTTGATTAAGCTTTAAAATATTCTAGGCAAACAAAATGACCCCCCATCCCGTAAAAGGTAACAGGGTTTTGAGTCCCGGAAATTTATTAGTGGTTTTCCCTACATATTGGATTTTTGAATGCAATGTTAAATATATTAAAAAAGAACTCGCAAAGTAGGTTATCTTTGATTTTAAAACCTCACCCGTGGGTGGGATTAAAAAAACACTTGACAATTTTGGTTTCAACATTTACAATTTTTAAGATTACATGGGAACGAACCTTCGGATTGAAAATTTTTTATAGATAAGATCAGTATGCTTTTTAATCTTGAAGGTGCTAAAGAGTTTTTTAAAGTTTTAGCTCGCGGGAAACAATTTGGGGTATATGGGTAAAATATCCTTTAAAAAGGGGCTCTGGTAGGGACCCCAATTTTTTTTTAATGATATTTTGTATTATTCTATACTGGAATGTGTGTTGCATGAAACCATATCAATTTGTTTTTTTTTTTGGTTTTGTTATTTTTTTTTCCAAAAAAGTGTTGATTATTTTATTTCTGCTTTTTTCTTAAACCCTTCCAGAATTTCAGGATAATTTTTTTGTATAAATTTTTCTTAACACATAGCCTGTATTTTTGGAATTTCCCGTTCCTCAGTAAATTCTTTTTTTTTTCTTTATATTGGGGCCCAAAAAGGGGTATTTTTTTAAACCACTTTTTTTGTGGTTCGATGGAAGACAAATAGTGTTGGGTCTGTTGTTTAAAATGGCTTAACATAATTTTTTCCCTTTTTTCGTATAAAGATGGGACAAAATATATCCCTTGGCTGAAAGTAACCGTAAATTTAATCCCCAAGTAATGCTATTTAGGGTTTTTAACAAAATCATTAAGAGTGTAATGGGCCTTCCCCGATTAAAATAAGATCGTCGACGAAACGTTTGAAATATTTTATGTATTTTATATAGGGGTTGGTAGAACCACTGATGAAACTATCTTCGAATGCTCCCATAAATATATTTGCCACAGAAGGGGCTACCCTTGTCCCCATGGCCACTCCCACTTTTTGGTGATAGTGAGAGTTGTGGTATTGGAAGTAATTATTTTTTTAAATTAAATCTAAGCCTTTCAACAGGAAGTCTTTAAATTGGACCGAAAAAATAGGTTCCGTATCCAGACAATTTTTAACTGTCAATAAACCGAGTTCATGTGAAATGTTGGAATAGAGCGATGTTACGTCAAGCGTCACTAATACTAAATTCTCATTCCATGTAGTACCTATTATATCCCTAAGGATGGAGTCAGAGTCTTTAAGATAACTAGGTAATCGCTCCACCAATGGTTTCAACTGGGTATCGATGAAATGTGATAGATTGGAAAGTACAGAATGTATCCTGATATTATTGGTCTACCTGGTGGGTTAATTTGACATTTGTGTATCTTAGGGAGGTGATAATAGAAAGGAACGGAATTGTTATCAGTAATCAAAAAGTTTCTTTCCTCTTTAGTAATAATACCATCATCATAACTTTTAGAAATAAAGTTATTATATGTATCTTTCAGTGTATTGTACACCGACGGAGCCACTTCTTGATAATAAAAACTATCATTTAAAATGCGCATAGCCTCTTTGTTATAATCTTCATAGCTCTGGATGACAACAGCACCGCCCTTGTCGGCGTTCCTAATTACTATCTCTTTATTTTCAGATAGAGATTTTAGAGCATGTTTTTCTTTATGGCTCATGTTAGATTTCTGTTTTGGGTTTTTTTGAATAGTTCTGAGATCATTAACCACTAGGTCGGAAAATACTGGGATAAAGTTCCCTTGAGAGGTGGTGGGGTAGAATTTGGATTTCGTTTTTACCCCAATCCCTAAACGTCCCATATTTTGTTCTTCTGGGATATTGTCTGTACTTTTAATAGTTTTCTTGATGTTAAAAAATCTTTTTAATGTAAGATTTCTGATGAATTTCTGCACGTCCTGAAAGACGATGAAGTCGTCTATTCGGTCATCTGGGCAAAAACCCAGGCCCTTTTTTAGTATCTTAATTTCAATGGGGGTAAGTTGATAATTGGATAAATTAAATATTTTTTCTGAATGATCTATATTTGTCTTCTGGAGTTTCCTTGTTAATATTTTTCTCTGTTTAATTAAAGATTGGTGTCTTTTTTTGTATATTTGTCGACTCTGCAGTCCCCTGTGTCGTCGTTTTTTAGTTTTCTTTTCCTGTCTAGTGGGGAGTTGGGATTTTGGGGGACTGATGTGAATTGGATGGAAAAAAATTTCTCGACAGTATTGAAAACATTCAGACACCAATCTTTAATTAAACAGAGAAAAATATTAACAAGGAAACTCCAGAAGACAAATATAGATCATTCAGAAAAAATATTTAATTTATCCAATTATCAACTTACCCCCATTGAAATTAAGATACTAAAAAAGGGCCTGGGTTTTTGCCCGGATGAAATCTGAAAATAAAGAGATAGTAATTAGGAACGCCGACAAGGGGGGTGCTGTTGTCATCCAGAGCTATGAAGATTATAACAAAGAGGCTATGCGCATTTTGAATGATAGTTTTTATTATCAAGAAGTGGCTCCGTCGGTGTACAATACACTGAAAGATACATATAATAACTTTATTTCTAAAAGTTATGATGATGGTATTATTACTAAAGAGGAAAGAAACTTTTTGATTACTGATAACAATTCCGTTCCTTTCTATTATCATCTTCCTAAGATACACAAATGTCAAATTAACCCACCCGGCAGACCAATAATATCAGGCATACATTCTGTACTTTCCAATCTATCACATTTCATCGATACCCAGTTGAAACCATTGGTGGAGCGATTACCTAGTTATCTTAAAGACTCTGACTCCATCCTTAGGGATATAATAGGTACTACATGGAATGAGAATTTAGTATTAGTTACGCTTGACGTAACATCGCTCTATTCCAACATTTCACATGAACTCGGTTTATTGACAGTTAAAAATTGTCTGGATACGGAACCTATTTTTTCGGTCCAACTTAAAGACTTCCTGTTGAAAGGCTTAGATTTAATTTTAAAAAATAATTACTTCCAATACCACAACTCTCACTATCACCAAAAAGTGGGAGTGGCCATGGGGACAAGGGTAGCCCCTTCTGTGGCAAATATATTTATGGGAGCATTCGAAGATAGTTTCATCAGTGGTTCTACCAACCCCTATATAAAATACATAAAATATTACAAACGTTTCATCGACGATCTTATTTTAATCTGGGAAGGCCCCATTACCACTCTTAATGATTTTGTTAATAACCTAAATAGCAATACTTGGGGGATTAAATTTACGGTTACGTTCAGACAAACGGAGATAATATTTCTCGATCTCCATCTTTAAACGAAAGAAGGAAAAATTATGTCTAAGACACATTTTAAACAGACAGACTCCAACAGCTATTTGTCATTCCACTCGAACCACCAAAAAAAGTGGCTTAAAAATATCCCCTTTGGCCAATATAGAAGAATAAAAAAGAATTGTACTGAGGAACAGGAATTCCAAATACAGGCTAGTGTGCTTACAAATAAATTTATACAAAAAAAATTATCCTGTCAAATTACTGGAAGGAGCTATGAAAAAAGCAGAAATAAATAATCAAGCCACTTATTTGGAAAAAATAACGAAACCTAAAGAAAAAAACAAATTCGATATGTGTTTCATAACAACACACACTTCCCAGTATAGAATAATACAAAATATCATTAAAAAACATTGGGGTCTCCTACTCAGAGACCCTGTTTTGAAGGGTATTTTACCCATATACCCCAAATTCGTATACCGACGAGCTAAAACTTTAAAAAACTCTTTAGCACCTTCAAGATTAAAACAGCATACTGATCATATATCTACTCAAAATCTATCAACTCCGAAGGGCTCGTTCCCATGTAATCATAACAATTGTAAATGTTGTAACCAAATTGTTACAAGTGCTCAATTTACATCCACAGCCACAGGTGAGGTTTTTAAAATCAAAGATAACCTCACTTGTGCGAGTTCTTTTGTAATATATTTAATCACTTGCAGTTGCAAGATCCAATATGTAGGGAAAACCACTAATAAATTATCCAGGAGACTCATAAACCATCGTTACGATGTACGGCATGGGAGGTCAGTTTTACAGTTTGCCTAGACATATATTTGAAGCTCATAATACAAGAGATCCTATTTTTAATATTCAACCCATAGAACATATCCCCCCTTACATCCCAGATAGAAGTAAAAAATTGAGCTTAAGAGAAATATATTGGATGTACCGTATAAACTCCCTTAAACCCTAAGGTCTAAATGAAGTGCAGGAGACGATTATTTAAATTATAATAAGGAAAATTATATGTTTTGGGTATTGTTTTTACACACACAGATTTAAGAAGTTGTTCAATTTTATCTTTTACATATTTATACAAGTTTTGGCTTATAAACAATTTGAGTATTTTATTTTAAATTTTTTTAGAATATCCATATATATATATATTTTAGAACATTCATATATCTTTTATGTACAAAAAATTTTATGTAGAAGATTTGTTTTTATTGGGAATGTAGAAAAATTGTGTCTATATAGGTTTCATTTTTTATGAATGAAACAATTGTTTATTTACTACTACAATGTAGCCTCGGTTCCAATACGGATGTGTATAAAGGCTACCTGTCTTTTTTCATTTGATACTAAGCATCTGAAGAAGTGGATTGCATTCCACGAAACGCGTAATGCTATGTGAAATAAATTCTTTATAATATACACTCTTATAGATTAAGAGTGTTTTTTCCCCCGTAGCGCTCCTACAAGCTATTCCCCTTTTTTAGTCTATGGTACCCAGGACTATTTTCTAGTTTCACTAACCCTGGCGTCCTCGTGGCGTTCATCGGCAGGAACGGACGGGAGCTGCTCATCCTTTATTCTACTGTTTTAAAAACACTACGAGATCTCGTGCTGTACCGTAAATGTACAGCTATACCAGGTGAGCACCCGACTTATAGTGTTTACAGTGTATTTTCCCCTAAGGACTCCAGCTGCGCTTCTTCTATTTTGTAGCAGTTTCTCCACCTGAGTCGGCACTGTACGATCGGGAGGAGACCCCTCTCGGATAAGTAATGTATGTACAGTGACTGCACCAGCAGAATAGTGAGTGCAGCTCTGGAGTATAATACAGGATGTAACTCAGGATCAGTACAGGATAAGTAATGTATGTACTGACGCCAGCAGAATAGTGGGCAGCTCTGAGTAAATACAGGATGAACAGGATAGTACAGATAAGTATATGACCATAACTGCACCGCAGAATAGTGAGTGCAGCTTAGGATAATACCGGATGTAACTCAGGATCAGTACAGGATAAGTAATGTATGTACAGTGACTGCACCAGCAGAATAGTGAGTGCAGCTCTGGAGTATAATACAGGATGTAACTCAGGATCAGTACAGGATAAGTAATGTATGTACAGTAACTGCACCAGCAGAATAGTGAGTGCAGCTCTGGAGGATAATACAGGATGTATCTAAACTCGATATATACTTTATTAAATATATTTATAAAGTACTCATCATATTTTTTCATGTAACCCGATGATTGTGTAGGAAAGCTTCAGAGAGGTTACATCTTATAAACAAGCTGCCGGTCTTCAGTCCTATCAGTCTTGGTGCTGTCTCCGCTGCAGCTTTTTCTCCCTCTTCGGAGATATAGGGAGCAGCTGCTGCTCCTCTTTTTTGGTTATTCAAGGAAGAAATCAAATTTTCATGGCAAAAGACAAGACCTCTGGGCTGAGCCTCCTCACATAAGCTAATGCTTTGTATTTTCACTATAATTATTTTCCTGACATAATTAAGATCCGGTAATGAAGCGCGCTCCTCTCCTATTGGCATCAGCTACACAACCACCCAAAGCTTAGAGCTCACAGTGTAATGTTCCATCGACAGGCGAGGCCCAGCGACGTCATTCATGCTGAATGATTGATCCGATATGTTATTATTATTTATTGCAAAGTGTCATTAATGCCAGAGAGCTGCACGTATGATGGAGAGCAAAACCGCGAAAACATCATCAGAGCAAGAGGAGGTGCAGGCTGCTGCAGAAGGAGCCCGGTCTATGAGGAGGTGCAGGCTGCTGCAGAAGGAGCCCGGTCTATGAGGAGGTGCAGGCTGCTGCAGAAGGAGCCCGGTCTATATGAGGAGGTGCAGGCTGCTGCAGAAGGAGCCCGGTCTATGAGGAGGTGCAGGCTGCTGCAGAAGGAGCCCGGTCTATATGAGGAGGTGCAGGCTGCTGCAGAAGGAGCCCGGTCTATGAGGAGGTGCCGCTGCTGCAGAAGGAGCCCGGTCTATGAGGAGGTGCAGGCTGCTGCAGAAGGAACCCGGTCTATGAGGAGGTGCAGGCTGCTGCAGAAGGAGCCCGGTCTATGAGGAGGTGCAGGCTGCTGCAGAAGGAGCCCGGTCTATATGAGGAGGTGCAGCTGCTGCAGAAGGAGCCTGGTCTATGAGGAGGTGCAGGCTGCTGCAGAAGGAGTACGGTCTATATGAGGAGGTGCAGGCTGCTGCAGAAGGAGCCCGGTCTATATGAGGAGGTGCAGGCTGCTGCAGAAGGAGCCCGGTCTATATTTGGAGGTGCAGCTGCTGCAGAAGGAGCCCGGTCTATGAGGAGGTGCAGGCTGCTGCAGAAGGAGCCCGGTCTATATGAGGAGGTGCAGGCTGCTGCAGAAGGAGACCGGTCTATATGAGGAGGTGCAGGCTGCTGCAGAAGGAGCCCGGTCTATATGAGGGGTCCCGGCTGCCCCAAAAGGACCCCGGTCAAATGGGGGTAGGAAGCCCCGGGCGAGGGTGAAGCTGCTCAAAAGGGTGAAGGGGGGGCCGCTGAAAATGGGTTTTAGCTGAAGCCAAAACCCAAGGCCCATAGTGCCCGACATGGGAAAAAGCCGAGAGGGAAACCCTTTTCCCTCAGTGCAAAAACATGGGAAACCCGCAGCCCAGAAGCCCCTCCTCAGTGAAAGGGGACATGGAAAAGGGCCGCAGACGGAACCCTTCTCCAGTGCAAAAAGGGGGAAAAGCCGAAACGGAAGCCTCTCCTCAGTGAAAAGCATAGGAAAGAGGGCAGGACGGAACCCTTTTCCTCAGTAAAAAGACTTTGGGAAACCCGAAAGACAAAGGGCCTCCCCTCAGGAAAAGACATTGAAAGCCGAGACTGAACCCTTCCCTCAGTGCAAGACTGGGAAAGCCGCAGACGGAACCCCTCCCCTTCAGTGAAAGACATAAAAAAAGCCGGGCAGACAAACCCCTCTACTCATTGCAAGACATATAAAAGCCGCGACTAAAAGGCCCCTCCCTCAGTGAAAGCCCACATGAAAGCCGCAGAAAGAAGCCTCTCCTCAGGCAGGAAAAAAGGAAAAAGGCCGCGGGACAGTTTACACATGGAGGACCCCCGGGATATGGGAAAAAAGTTTCTCTGCTCTGAGGGATGAAAGAGGGGAAAATTTTTGGTGTTAATTGTAAGCGGTGGAGAAAACCGGGCCCCCGGTAACCACCTCCCCCAATAAAACCCCCAACAGTGACCCCCATTGTGGGGGGCAGCATCATCATGGGGGCGGGGGACACGGGTGGGCAGCATCATGCTATGGGGGCGGGGAAACCAGGGTGGGGGGCATCAGGCTATGGGGGGGGGAAAAAACACATGGTGGGGGCAGTACAGGCATGGGGGGGGGGGACGGAGCGGGTTAAAGGGGAAAGATGAATGGGGCCCAAGTACAGAGATCCCCGGGATAAAAACCTTTCCAGCGCTCTGGCCCCTAAATTTGGGGCCCAAAAAAGGTTCTTCTTCCATCAAGACAATGACCCTAAGCACACAGCTAAAAAAACCAAAGAAACCGGCCCTTCAGAACAACTTTTGTGCCTTTTCCCTGCCCGGCCCAGCAGCCCCCTGCCCAAAAAACCCCCAAGGGGAGCATCTCTGGAAGCCCCTGAAAATGGCATCCCCCAAAAGTTCACCATCCAACCTAGGGAATGGAGAGGTTTTCTGCAAAAAAGAGGCGAGGCCCCCCAAATCCGGGGTGAAAAACCCTTGGGGAAAAAGAAGACCCGGCTGTAAATGTGTGGATGGGACGGTTTTTGACCAGACATTTTTATAAGGAGAGGTATCTGGAGATTAAAGGGGTTCTCTGTTTTCGGAAAATTTCCCTACTTGTTAAAAGAGCCCTTGGACAATAGCCCGGGAAAAAAATTTCCCCCCAACGGGGGGACCCCCGCAATTTCTGTATAAAGGGGAAAACCCTGGTTTTAAATTCCCCTGCAGCGCCACCAAAAGGGGGAAATTTAAAAAAGGGGTTTTCCCTCTTTTCTTATTATTTTATGGTCATTTTGGGCCCTACACGTATTTATGACGTTTTTCGTGTTTTTAATGTTTTGTGGTGTTTTTTTTTTCTTTTATCTTTATTTTTTTATGTTATGGGGTTAGTGATGTTTGTGCAGGGAAAAACGCCCGGGGTGGTGGGGGGGCTAACTAGGGCGCGCGCACTAATCAAAGGTTTTTTGCTTCTATAGTGTGGGTCACTCACCACTTTTAAAAAATGTGGGGGTCACACAACTTTGTAAAAGTGGACGTTTCATTAAAGGGAAAGGCTGGGGCAATAAGTAAAGAAGCCCCAGCCAGCCTGCGACAAAAACACACATGCCCTTCAGGTAAAATCTACTGCGCATGGCGCTAGTCAGGCTGCTGGAAACCTTTTTATACGAAACTGCCCACAGTGGTTCTAAACAAAAGGTCCACTCAGGGTCGTTCCTAGGCTAAATTTCACTCAGGGCAAGGTGAAGAAATTTCCCCCTCCCCCCCCCCCCCCCCAGGGTAACATAATGCGCCATAATAAAATACAGGGGCATCACCATAAACCAAAAAGCCAAAATTTTACAAAAAAGCTTTACCACAATGTCTGCAATTAAAATTACTTAGATAATAGTCATCCCGTTACCAAAAAAACCCCGCAAAAGCCAACCGGAACCCCAAAAAAAAACCACAATTACCAAAATATCCCCGCATACGGGGGACCGAATAATACTACCACCCCAAACCCCCCAATATCACCAATAGTGACCAAATACAGCAACCCCCCGGGCCCAAACATATCACCATTTACATTTGACTAAAAAATTTAAAAACTGCCCCATTACTAAAATAAAAACCATTTACTTAACCCCAATATTACCAGCTGCATGGGGGATTCCCGGGAAACTAGGCTCTGCACAAAATAAAAATTTTTTTTACAGAAAGTTAATCTATGACTCACAGGAACGCTTCAAAAGGGTTTGTTCTTTTTCTCTTCTTTTCCCTTCTTCTCCATCGTCCCAGACGCCATGATGACTACCCCGATTTAAATGTAAAATTTACAAAACAAACATCTTAGACCCCCTCACTTTATCAGCATTTTAAACCCAAATTTCCTTCTCTATACAAACCCCCCCTCTTAGCATTTTTCATTTGGTAGCCATTTAAAAACCCCTGTAGCCATGTAGTAGCCCCCTTACCCAGGTAGTGGGCCCCCTGTAGCTACTTGATCCCCCCTGTAAAAATTAAACCCCCCTTAGAAGGGGATGCCCCTCCTGTAGTCAGTTCATGACCCCCTGTTTTCAGTAGATCCCCCCTCCCATCGAGATGTCCCCCTGTACCAGGGGGTCCCCCCCTTCTAGCCAAATAATGCCCCCCTTGTACCCAGAGATCCCCCCCTTCTGGGCCAGTGATGCCCCCCTTTTTTTGCCGGGAGATGCCCCCCCTTTAGCCAGTTTTTGGCCCCTTGTACCCAAATGATGCCACCATTGTACCCAGGATCCCCCCTTGTAGCCAGTGTCCCCCCTTTGTACCAGTTTTCCCCCCCTTGTAGAGGTGGCCCCCTTTTGAAAGCCAGGATCCCCCCTTTGGGTAGCTAGTGTCCCCCCATTGTAGCCAGTTTGCCCCCCCCTTTGGGTAGCCGTGTGCCCCCCTTTGTACCCAGTGTGCCCCATTTGTACCCAGTGTGTCCCACTTGTATCCAGTGTGCCCCCTCTGTAGCCAGTGTCCCCCCTTGTAGCCAGTGGCCCCACTTGTATAAGTTTTGCCCCCCTTGTAGCCAGTTTTTCCTCCCTTTAGCCAGTAAAGGCCTCCATTGTACCAGTGTGCCCCCATTGAGCCAGTGATGCCCCACTTGTAGCCAAGGGGGCCCCCATTGTACCAGTTTTGCCCCCTTGTTCCAGTTGCCCCCATTTTTGGCCAGAGGGACCCTTTGTAGCCAGGATCCCCCCCCTTGTAGCCAGGTCCCCCCCATTGTAGCCAGGATGCCCCCCTTTTAGCCTTTTTGGGGCCCCCATTTTAAAGCCAGGACCCCCCAATTTGGGCCAGGAGGGCCACCCATTGTACCGGGAAAGGGCCCCCCTTTTTTGGGGTGGGGGGGGGCCAGGGGGGGATGCCCCTGAAAGTAATTTCTAAAATAAAAAAAGAACTCACCTCAGTTCGCGCGCCCGGGGCCCCGGACTGCTCAGCAGTGTAAGCAGTGTGACGTCATACGCCCCCTTTAAATGCACGCAGATCCCAGGGATCTCCTCGGGGGGCAGAGCTGCCAAACCCCAGGAGATCGAGCTTTCCCGGGGGGGCGGTTTAAAAACTGTGCGCCCCCTGTGACGCTAATACAGGGGAGGATTTAGGACGGGAACATTTTCCCCCTCCTCCCCTTTGGGCCGGCCCGCTGGGCCCTTTTTCCCCGAGTTAAAACAGTCGGCAAGTCGGGGCTCCTTCCGGGGGGGCAGGGCGGCCCCCGGGGCCCCCTCGGTTGAGCGGGGCCCCGCGGGGCCCCCGGGGGACCGCCCCCCCGTGGCCCCCCCTTAAAGGGAAAGGCCCTGGTACACTAAAACCCAAAGTAGTGTGACCCCTTTGGGTTTTAGGAGAGCTTTCTGTCAAAAACATTTAGAGAAGCGACAGCCTTCTTTTTTTTTCCCCCGCAAGCGTGTTAGAAAACAGGCCGTCCGCACTTCTATATGTAGCCCCGCCAGCCCTTTCCCCAAACGAATGACATACTATACCCAAGTTATTTTGACACTGCATTTGGGAGGGCCGCTTTTGGGGGGCTGCACTAGGGAAACATCGGCCCCCCTGTTTTCCGGGCATGCGCAAATATCCGAGGGGTAGCCCTTTCTTTCTATTCTGAAACCGGGCCCGCCCGCCCTTCCAAGAAAACATCATTCAATTTTTAAAAAGTGTACGCTGCATTTTGGGGGGGGTGGGGGGGAACAAAAACTAGAGAAGCAAAAGACCCCCTAAATAGTCCCCCCAAAGCGCATAGTCGCATCCAAACCGGAAAAATTCTATGGGAATGTTTTTGTATTTTGTGTAGTTCTAAAGCAGGGGTGTTGCTTCTATATTGGGAAACACCCCAAATCTTCTCAAAAAGAAGGTCACACTGTCAAAATATTACATTGCATTTTTGGGGCAGCCTGGGGCTACACTATAAAAAGTGATTTGGGCCCCCTGATTTAACCGCGAAGCGCACTATAAGGGCCCGGGTGGCCAATTTCTTTTTTTCTGTACCGCCACAGCCCCTTTCCCCAAAAAAAACATCATCTATATAAATGTGTGATCTGCATTTGGGGGAGGGTGGTGGGGAACAAACATAGAGAACACGACCACCCGACTAGTCCGCATGGCATAGTCCCGCCCGTCCCCGCTGGACTTTTATAGTTTTTTGCTGTAGTATTTTGTGTAATTTTTAGTAAACCCGGCCGGGGTTTTTGCTTTTTAAATTGTAGACAAACCCCCAAACTTTCCAAATTTTAAGGGCCACTGTCAAAGTATTAATTGCATTTTGGGGGCAGCTGTGGTTGCTACAATAGGGAAATGTTGGGGCCCCCTGATTACCGCGCATGCGCACTAATTTTTCCCCCCTTTGCTGTCGCTTCTGTACTGTAGCCCCCAGCACCCCTTTTCGAATTGAAAATGCAAATTTAGGGAGGGTAGGGGGGGCCCATTTAAAATTAATGGCATTCTCCCTTTTAGCCCCCGGGGGTCGCATAGTCAGCAGGGGCCCGGGCCCGGGGGTTTTTATACGTAGCCACCAGGAACCCCCCCCAGAGAAAACGCACATTATACAAATAATTTGTGACACGCAATTGGGGGAGGTGGGGGACCGGGATGTAGAGGGAAACAAAACCCTTCCCCCACTAATGTAAAGCACAGTACCCGCGGGCCCCGCCGGGGGCTTTTTTCAGTATATGCTCAGTACGGGAAAAGGTAAGAATATAAAAATAATAATAAATTTAACAAATACACAAATTTAACAGATCAATTTAAGGGCCAAAAAAGTGGGATGTGGACCAAGGGGGGGCGGAAGTAAAAAAGGAAACGTATAAAGAACTGGGGAACCCCTTTATTTTGTAAAGTAAACTTTATACATGGGCAAAGGTCATTACCCAAAAAAAAGGCAGGATCCCTTTTGGGGAATTACTCCAACCCCGGGGTGTTTGGGGCAGGAGTTCTTCTGAGAGTGGAGCACCCCCCTGGGGGAGCCTTTACACCTGGGGCAGGTTTCATGGGGATATTATGGCCTTTTAAAGGGCGTGGTGGAGGACTGTGTGGGGGTAAAGGGGTGTTTTTCCCCCATACTTTTCAAAAAACCGGTCTTCAAAAGTCGTTTTAGGCTTTCCCCTTTCCCGTTCGGGGGGACAAATTCCACAGCTTTCCCGGCTTCCCCTATTTTGTTCAGGCGGGGATGTTCAAAAGCTTCAGGGGTCCCCCTAAATTCCCGTTCAAGGGTGGGGATGGTTTACAAAACTTCAGGCTCCCCGCATCCTGTTTTAGGGGTGTTTGGGAAAGGGTTCCCCAGCTTCAGGGTCCCCTTTCCCGTTCAAAACTGGGGGGCATTCCAAAAGCTTTAGGCTCCCACTTCCGTTCAGGGTGGGGGGATTCTACGCCCTTTAGGGGTCCCCCCTTTTTGTTTTAGGTATGGGGAGTTTTTACAGCTTCAGGCCCCCCTTCCCCGTTCAGGCTGTGGGGGGGGTTTTTTACAGCTTCAGGCCCCACTTCCCGTTCAGGTTATGGGGAGGGGCTAAGCTTTTGGCTCCCCCCTTCCTGGGTTTAGGCTGGGGCATTTTTTTTCAAACTTCAGGGTCCCCCCTTCCTGTTTTGGTTTTGGGCATTCTACAAATTCAGGTCCCCCTTCCCGGTTCAGGGGTGCGGGGGGTTCTACAGCTTTAGGCCCCAAATTCCTGTTCAGGTTATGGGCCCGTTCTACAGTTCAGGCTCCCACTTCCTGGGTTAAAAGGTGTGGGGAAATTTCTACAGCTTCAGGGGGTCCCCCTTCCTGTTCAGGTTAAAGGGCGTTCTTTCATTTTTTAGGTCCCCCTTCCCCGTTTTTAAGGGTGTGGGTAGTTTCTACAGCTTCAGGGGTCCCACTTCCTAAGCAAAACTGAGGTAATTTTTTATATCGGAAAACCCCCCCCCCCTCCCCCAAACACAAAACCCTGGATTCTTATTTTTTTGAAATTTTCTTTAAAAAAATTTTTGGCAAAGGTAAATATAGACTTTATGACCCAAATTGGGAAAGGCCCAAAAACCCCCTTTTTTTATCTGATGCTAATGCCCTTTTTTTAAAGCCCCGGATCAAAGTGGGCCCCTGGTTCCAGCTGTTTTAAAACAGGAAGGGTTTTTTTTCGATAGGGGGAACAGCCTGCAGAGGTTTTTTCTATAGGATTGAGTTTTGTGGGGGAAAGGGTTTTTTATGGGGGTATGGTGGGGAGTAAAAAGGGGTTTAAAAGGGGGTTTTTCACTAATTGGTTTTTTCCCGTTTCTTGATTTCATTTTGAATTCAGGATCGTATTAAATGGATTCTACTAGGCTGTAGTAAAAGCCAGGTCTGTAGCTATAGAACCAGTGCTGGCAGCCTATCAGGAGAGATCGGACAGGTCTGTAGCTATAGCAACCAGTGCTGGCAGCCTATCAGGAGAGATTAAACAGGGCTGTAGCTTAGCAACGTGCTGGCAGCCTATCAGGATAGATCAAAAAGGTTTGTAGCTATAGCAACAGGTGCTTTGGGAGCCTATCAGGAGAGATCAAAAGGACTGTGCTATAGTGACCCAGTGCAGGCGCCTATCAAGGAGAAGATTGAACAGGTCTGTAGCTATAGCAACCAGTGCTGGGCAGCCTATCAGGAGAGATCAAACAGGTCTGTAGCTATAGTAACCAGTGCTGGCAGGGCCTATCAGGAGAGATCAACAGGTCTGTAGCTATAGCAACCAGTGCTGGCAGCCTATCAGGAGAGATCAAACAGGTCTGTAGCTATAGCGACCAGTGCTGGCAGCCTATCAGGAGAGATGGAACAGGTCTGTAGCTATAGCAACCAGTGCTGGCAGCCTATCAGGAGAGATCAAACAGGTCTGTAGCTATAGCAACCAGTGCTGGCAGCCTATCAGGAGAGATCAAACAGGTCTGTAGCTATAGCGACCTGAGGAGCTGATGCAGCCCATACAAGAGGGGATATCTAAGAATACCGTAGGTAGGACACTGTTAATGGACACATATTGCAAAGTGACTTGTTTTTGCAAGATCTTTAACATAAAAAGCAGCAATCCCTGTAGTGAGATGACCCCTTTAAGCATGTCTGCTATCAGTCTAACTAAGTGGTAAACTATCTAGAAGCGGCGCTGTGGTATGACAGGTGCAAGCACTCGCCCCCTTCCTCCGTGATCGGGAGGGAGGGGGAGAACAGGTTGGATGCTGGAACAGCGGCAAGGACAGAGAAGGGACTTGTTATAAATGAGAGATCTGGGCTCGGCCCCTCGCTCGCCCTGTTTTGATGAAAAATGTTACTAAAGATTTCATTGATGGTTTTTTTTTATGGGTGGGGCCCGCGCTCGCCCCTTGTGATGCAAATGTTATCAGATCTTTGATGGGGGTTTTTATACCCTGGGCTGGCCCTCGCTCGCCCCTTTTGTGTGCAAGGGTTATCGGATCATTGATGGTGTTTTTTTATCTGGGTCGGGCCCCTCGCTCCCCCTGTGTGTTTTTGAAAAGTTATCGGTTTCCATTGATGGTTTTTTTTAAATCTCCCGCTGGGCCCCCCTCGTCGCCCCTGTGTGATTAAAATTTTAAACTCATTGATGGTGTTTTTAACTGGGCTCGGGCCCCGCGCTCGCCCCTGTGTGATGAAAAAGTTACTCAGATCATTGATGGTTTTTTTTATACCGGGGGCTGGGCCCCCCTCGCTGCCCCTGTGTGGATGAATTTTTACTGGGGATCTTTTGTTGGTTTTTTTTTAAAATTTGGGCTGGGGGCCCTCTCGTTTCTCCCCGTTTTGATGCAAATGTTACTGGACTCTTGATGGTGTTTTTATATCTGGGCTCGGGCCCCTCGCTCGCCCCTGTGTGATGCAATGTTACTCTTTGGAGGGGTGTTTTTATAGGGGCCCGGGGCCCCCGCTCGCCCCTGTGTGATGCAAATTTTTAAATCTTTGATGGTTTTTTTAATATGGGCTCGGGCCCCTGGGCTCCCCCCTGTGTGATGCAAATGTTACTCAGACTTATTGTTGGTGTTTTTATATCTGGGCTCGGGCCCCTCGCTTGCCCCTGTGTGATGCAAGGTTATGGGGCTCATTGATGGTTTTTTTAAATACCGGGTTCGTGCCCCTCGCTCGCCCTTTTGTGATCCCAAATTTTAAACTCATTGTTGGGGGTTTTTTACTTATTTTTTCAAAAATATAAAATTACAACTTTCCGAAGTGCGAAAAAACCTTTGCTAAAAGTCCCCGCGGGGAGAAGCTTTTTGCCGCGGGAGAAAAGGGTTTGCCCGCTGATGCACCCGGAAAAAAGAGAAACATAACCGAGGACCCGGGCGGCGGCGGATAAATTTTTAAACAGCGCCCGGGTTTAAACAAAAACACGGGGCCCCTCTAAAAATGAAAGTCGTGGAACAAGAAGCTTTTTCCTATAATGTTTTCTCCCAGTTAAGAAATCCTCTCAAAGGGCTGTTTAAAACCGTTGCTCAAAATTTTTCTCCAAAACCTTCGGGGGAACGTGTGCGGGGTCGGGAGATTTAGAGCCCGGAATTCAGGTTCAAAATAAAAGAGAAATTCAAAATATTCAGATCGAATTTAACAAAAAATAAATAAAAAAAACTTAAATTAGAAAAATGTCAGCCCCTGCAGAAGGCAAAAGAATTTGTACAGCTCCCCCTAAAAATACTGCTGCATTATGCTTTGTGCAGGAAGGGGCGGCGCATGACATGGAGATTTAAAGGGGTGTTCTCACCATTTTTTTTTCCAGCCCCTGCCCCTTCACAGCCAGTTTAAAAGACCCCCCATTCCTGTTCAGTCTTGGAATTTCTCAGTTGAGACTCCCTTTCCTGCTCAGTTGTGGACCGTTCAAACGGGTTTTGGGTTTTCCCATTTCCTGTTCAGGTTGTGGGGGGGTTTAACGCTTCAGGCCCCCGTTTTTCGGGCCTTGGCTGTGATCGATTTTTACGTTCAGGCTCTAATTTCCTTTTAAAGGGGTGGGTGATTTTACAGTTTTTTTCCCCTCTCCCCTGTTCAGGCTGGGGGGAGGTTCTACGGGCGGGTTTCCCATTTTCCCCTGTTCAGGCTTTGGGCAATTTTTCCCGTTTTCGGGATCCCTTTTGTTCGGGGTTGTGGGTGGTTCCAAAGATTTGGGCTCCCAACTTCTTTTTCAGGTTGGGGGCAGTTTTTCAGCTTTTTTTTCCCCACTTCCTGTTCGGGTGTGGGGGGGTTTTCTACAACTTCGGCCCCCAGTTTTCTTTTCGGGATTTGGGGGCGGTTTTTTTTTAAACCAGCTTTAATTGACATTTTAGTTTGGGCTCTTCCTAGTTAAAAAAAATTTTGGGCCCAATGGGGGGGGTCAAATAAACAGCAGGGAAAGAAGGATGCGAGCCAAAAAGGATTTAAACCTTGTGTAAGAAACCCTTAAATTTAAAAGTTGCGTGCGGCTAAATAAGACCCCAGCAAGAATAATATAACCTTCTTGACCACTGTAGAGGTGGTTTGTTAACCTAGGAAAAAGTTTGTTTTCAAAATTTGGAGTTAAAAAAATGCTCTTACGCTAAAAGGGGAAGAAATTCAAGAACGGCAATGTATTTGGAAATTAGTTTTTTTAAATTTAAAATTTGCCCCCGGGGTTTAAGCAATGGGGTAGGACTGTCCCTTTAAATTTCACCAAAAATAAAATTTTTCCTTTTCCCGCCCCCCTTTTAAAACCCTTTAAATTACTAGACTTTAAACCACAGTGTAGCAAATTTGCTTTTTGTATCCTAACCCAAAAAAGATGTCGGTTTTTGTGTTGCCCAAATTTGGGTTTGTTCAGACTGAAAGTGGTTTGACTGAATATGTAAACAACATTTGGGATAGGGTTAAGGATAGGTTATTTTTTTTACTTTTTTTTTAAAGGTTAACTTCCCAATTTTGCCGTTTCCCCCCGGTTCCTTTCTCTTTCGCATTCTTCGGCCAGTGCGGCCACTTTCCAGTTGATGTCCCTCTTGGGCGAAAACTTTTCCCTATAGGTCCCCGCCGTGTTTAGGGGCCCCAGCATTGGGGGAAAAACCCCACAGGTACAAGAAGTTGCTCCATTTTCTAGGGAACAAGTTTTGGGGGGGTTTTCGGCCTCCGCGCTTTAATTTTGGTTCCCCTGATAGGGGCGGGTTATTTATACCATGAATTGTTGTGTTATTTTTGTTTGTTTTAGTTTATTGTAAATTGCTGGTGGGCCCATTATTTTGCTATGGGGCCCTTGAATTTATTTTACGTTTCATCTTTTCTGCTGCACCGGGACATAAACCCAGGAGGGGTGGGGGGGCGGCGGAGTGGCGGTGAGGTCCCACGGTGGGGTGAGGGGGGCCCAGGAGTGGGGGGGAAAGGTAAGTTAAACCCTAAAAGTCAGCAAAAAACCCCCCAAAAGATTCATCAGGTTGGGTTTTAGTTTGGGTCGATTTTTTTTGCAATGTTTCCCAGAATTCGATTCAAGTTTCCCCGAATTGAACCTTTGAGATTCAGGCCCCAATTTGAAAAAAACAGGGGTGCCTTCGGGCACCTGCCCCTTTCCCCCGGGGGGTTCTCAGTTTCCTTTTATGGACCCCAGATTCCCCCAAGAACATTGCACTTTTCACAAACCTTTGCGATCAAAAAATTTTTGCTTTTGAAAATTTTTTTTTTACATTTTCTAAATTTAAAAATAAAAACCAAGAAAACGGGACTGAGGAAAAGAAGAATCAAGTAGTGAAAAAATTTCCTTTTAAAAGGGGATTTAAAAAGCGCATTTTCTTAGCTCCTCTGCGGAATGAAAGCAAGATGTAAACAAATCACGCGGGAGTCATGAAGCTGCGGGGAGGAGGGTGGGGGAGTGAGGAGGGGGAGGAACCAAGGGAGGTCTCAAAAATTTAAAAGTGAAATAAAAAACCGTAAAGAGGGGAAATTTCAATACAGAAAGGGACACACCCCTCAAAACTGCACTGTCAGGAGGACCCCTTATTGCTAGAAGCAATGTAAACAAGCCCTGGGGAAAAGGAAAAGGAGACACCCCACAGCCAGAGCTTTTGTGCATAAAGGGGTTCGGGTGGCTTTTTCCTGAAATTTTTTAATACAAAATATTGTGGTTTTGGGTATACAAAAGAAAAACCTTTTTCTACACAGCAGTTTGGGAAAGCCCCTTCATATTTCTGTCTTTCCAGATAAAGCAGGGATTTAAATAAACTAAAAACTAGTTTATTCTGTATTACAAAAAAAAACAATTGTCCCCGGGGGCCTTTTAAAAAGGACCATTAAATTTTGCCTGTCTTTGATAAAAAAGGGGATTCCCCCAAGCGGGCAAGCCCCGGCTGTCACCCTCCGGGGTCATGACTGGGGAAAAAGAATTGGGGGTAAAAAGGGGGGTTTGGGAAAAATCCCTGTAGTTTCCCCGATTTTTCCACTTTTTGTAATCACTATTTTTAAAAAAAGTGATTAAATCCCAAATTTTTGGAGGTTCCCACATCAACTTTACATGGTGGAAAAAAACCCTTTTAAATTGAGTCCTTGCAACAAGCTTTGTTTCCGCCGGAGGATTGCAATTTTTTAGGGAAATTTCCTGTCAAAAAAAATTTAAAATTTTTTTTGGAAAAAAGGGAAACAAAACCCGGGGTTTCCCCGGGATGACGATAAATTTTGGCTTTGCAGCATCTTTGGGCTGGTTTTATCCTTCCCAGGTTTCTATGGGAGGGAGGGGGGCAGCTTTGTGCTGCAGTACATGTTTCAGGCAGTGCAGCTGCTCTAGGAATGGGGCCCTGCAAAATAAAGGGTGCACACTTTACCCCTCCCACATGTGAAAGGGAGTGGAAATTTACGGACCAATATTTTTCATTGTAAACCCGGTTTGGGTGCAAATAGTGTCTGTTTTAATTCCAACACTAAAAAACCAACCCAAGGGTAGTACATACTTTGGACAGGATTTACCATACATACCCCCAGAAAATGGTGCACACATTACCCTCCATACAGTGTCTATAGTGTGTTATACAGCACTGGTTTAATATACAGCAAGCCAGGATGGTGCATACAGTGCTCAAGTTGCACTATACATTGCCAAGAAAAATTTAGTGATACATATCCTCATACAGTCCCCCGAGTGTGAAAATATCCCCCAATTTATTGCAAAACAAAGCCAGGATAGTATGTATATCAGGGGCGGCCAGGGTGTGAGGGGGCCAGTGGTGTTTTCCCAAAAGGATGGGGAGTCATGGGGCTGGGGGAAAGAGGGGAAAGGGGCCAGGTGCCCGATCTGGAAGAAGTTTCCGCCGGGGAAGGCTAAGAAAAAGGGGGTGGGGCCCTGAGACTCTGAAACCCCCTTTTCCCACCACAGGGTTCTACTTCACCCATAAATCTGCAATAGTCCCCATCTAGAGCCTGCGGTTTTTTTCACTTTTACATAGGCAGGGGTTTTGTATAGAGTATCAATTTTTATTTTATATAAAGAAACGGGGCAGACCTCAAGCAGTTTTCATTCATTGCCCAGAAAATTTAATGAAACATAGCACCCAAGACGGGTCGTACAACGCCCCCTGAGCGGGGCTTGGACGGGCCCCAAGGGGGAAATAGGGGAAACCCCCGGTGGGCTCCTGAGCTTGGTAAACGTGGGGTGGGTTTTTTGAAAAATTGGAGGTACATCCTCAAAAGAGGGGGAAAAGAAAGGGGCCCAATTTGAGGAGGCAGAACAGTCATTTTCCCCGGGATGTAGTTGTAGGGGGGGACTTAAAAAAAAACTCCCCCGGGGGGAAACCCAAAAATGGTTTTAAAAATTGTGGGCCCTAGAACCCAAATCCACGTAAACCCTGGGAAACCCCCGGGTTGACACTCCCCCTGGGGTGCCGGTTAGTACACACAGTGCCCGTAGATGTGAATTTATTTTAAAAGGGGAAAGTGTCATCAAAAAAATTTAGTCATTAAGTCCGTTTTTATGTTAAAAAAATTTTTTAATTTTTTTTTTTTTTTTTTTTTAATTTAAACCCCTTTTAAAATTTTTTAAAAATTTTTTAAATCTTGGGAGTCTTCACTTTGGCCCCCTTGGCCCTTTTTTGCACTGCTTTAAAAAACAGTTGCGCGACTATCCGCCCCTGTCGAAGTTCGCACAGAAAAATTGGGGGGTCCAAAGAAAAAATTTTTGGGAAAATTTTGCCTTTGGCAATCTATACGGCCCCCAGGTTTTTAAATTTTTACCCTTGCTGTTATGTTGTTTAATTACCTATTTTTTGTGGGGGTATAAAATAAAGTTTTTTCTAAACTGCTTTGTGCCCCCTTGAAGGGAAAATTTTTTCTTATGGGGAAATATTTCATTCATGATCCCATGGAAAAAAATCTGTAGGGGGGGAAAAAATCCCTTTTTAAGGGCTGAAGCAGTCCCCTTTTCACTTCAAAAAGAAGGTTTTCTAGTCATGCTCTGTGGGCCCGGGGAAAAAGTCATGTGCAAAGGGGGGGTGAAAGGGTGAACCCGTGGGCTATTCTTGTGCCCGGTGGATCCCGTGTTTTTCTATTACATGGTGTTTGTTTTTAGTTGGCCCTTTGTTTCTGTTTAAAGGCAGAAAAATGGGGAATTTTTTCTTAAAGAAAAAGGAAGTGTCCGGGCTATTATTAGGCCTGTGACCAAAAATGAAAATGCAAAGGGCTTAGAATTATTAAAAAAAAATTAAAAAATTTATATGGAAAATTAAATAAAAAATTTAAAACCAAAAAAAATTTTTAAAAAATGTGTTGAACATAAAAAAAAATGAGTTAAAAGGGGGTGGGCTCATTCATTTATTCCTCTTACTAAATCCCGTTTCTTTGGTTTTTTTTTGAATTCAGGGCGTGTTTACTGGCTTTTTACTAGGTGGGAGTAAAAAAAGCCAGGTCCCGTTGCTATAGCAACCGTGCGGCGCCCATCAAGGGGAGATCAAAAAGGTTTTGTAGTATAGCGACCCGAGGGCTGATGCAGCCCATACAAGAGGGGGTTTCTCAGAATAGGTAGGAACTGTTAATAGACCTTTTATTGCAAAGTGAAATTGTTTTTTCAAGATCTTTAACATGAAAAAAAATCTCGTAGTGAGACAAAACCCCTTTTAAAAAATAAGTCATAAAATTTTATGGGCACTTTTCCCCCCTTTTGATTCAGGGCATTTTTCATTGTCCCGGTGCCATTTCTTTGAAAGGATGGGCCCAAAATGCTACCATGTCTGGAAATGCCCTATTCTATAAGTATCCTGTTGGGAAGGGCTAGTAAACCAAAAGTGTCCATTACCTTTTCCCCCCCCGTCCCCGTCTTCAGGATGGGTTTTACCAGGGAGGGGTGCTGGGACCTTTCCCCCGTTCCCGGGGGTTAAAACGTGGAATGGGAACTTACCCCTCCCATGCTATGTTTACCCCTTCATGGTTTGTTAAGTTTATCCCTGTGTTTTTTACTTGATCTATAAGAAAAAGTGAGTTTGTGGTTTTTTTTGGAAGCAGGGGCAAGCGTTGCCGGTGAAATCCCTCACTGGGCTGTCCCCCTCCGGGGAAAAAGCCCCGATTTTAAAATTTTGTTGAGAATGGAGAACCTGTTTTTGCACGTCCTCCATAAGGTCTGCTTTTAAATGTATTAGGAGATTTTGGGCTTCAAAGGGAAAAAGCCCAAAAGAGAAAGTTTTTAAAGAGAAACCGGGGGCGGTTTTGGGGAGGAAAATTTCCTTTTCCGGGGAACCAACACCAAGCGAGGAAAATGTATGAAATCAGCGGGGTTTTTTTTTAAAAGTTGTACTGTCCTTTAAATGAACCCCTTAATGAAAGAAAAATACAAAATGGTTTGGGCACCCTCTTCTGAACTTCCCGATGGAGGCAATTCAAAGGAGCTCTGTTCATTGCCCGTTTGTTATTTAGAAAAAGTTCATTCTCTTCTTGGAGGTTTAAAGGTTGGAACCTCAGGGGTTTAAAGTCCCCCGAGGGGAAACGTGCACAACTTTAAAAAATAGTAGGCAGATTTAAAGATAGCAATTGCACCCGAAATTTTTGTCAAAATGGGGGAAATGATTGAAAAGGGGGGTTCCCCCCACAGATGGCAAATAGATAGAATTTTGGGTTTCTTTGGGGGTTCAAGAATCCTTATTATTTTTATTTTGCATATTATTATTATAAAAAAAATTTTTAGTAGGATATTTTTTATTATTTTTTTATTAAATTTTTTTATTTTTTATTTTATATTTAAATTTTTATGCTTTTATTCTTTTTTTTTATATTATTTATATTATTATTATTATTATGCATATTATATATATTATTGTTATGCATATTATTATTACTATCATAATCATTATTATTATTATGCATATTATTATTATTGTTATGCATAAATTTTATTTAAACCCTTTTGTATGGTATTTTAATTTTTATTTTTACATTATTATGTTTTTTTCTTTATTTTTATTATTATTTATATTTTTGTTGTTTTATTATTATTATTTATTATTTTTATTTTATTTTTATTATGGGATATTATTTTTTTATTATTGTTATTTTTTTATTATTTTTTTATTTTTATTATTTTTATTTTATTTTTAATTTTAACATTTGGGAAAAAAAATTAAAAATTTTTAAAAAAAATTTTTTTGTCATTATTGCAAAATTTTTTTTTCTTTCCCTTGCTGAAAAAAAACCCTTAAAAAGGGGAAAAGGGGGGGGTTGGTATTAACATAGACTGCAGGGCCCTTTTTTTAAGTATACCAGTATTATAATTGCCCCATGACAAGAGGGGCCCAATGAGATATTTTTTGTTCCGTAACCCGGGCAAAATTCCCCCATTACCATGCATTTTTGGGGGACAAGACGTGACATCTCGGGGTCCATAATTCCCCTATTGGTTGTTTTCACTCATTGTTTATTTTCCCTCGTCCCCGGGTTTTCCCTTTGGTTTTTTTTTGAATTTCAAAGGGGGTGTTTACTGGCTTCCACTAGGCTGTATTAGAAATTTTAAATTTTTAGTAGAACTTTTCGAAAATTTTTTTGAATAGAACCCCAAAACCAAAAAATTTTATGGGTTGTTCGAGTAAAGTTCTAGTTCTAGGTTTGAGGGGCCTTTTTTAGTTTTGGTTTTTTGCGGCTTTCTGGGAAAAAAAATTTTGGCCCCCCAAATTAAAACAAACCTTTCTTTTTTTTTGGCTCCATCCAATCACCCTTTTTGCAATTTTGGGGTCCATCCAAACATTTTTTTGCCCTTTTTGGTCCATCCTACACCTTTTGCACTTTTGGGACTTCATTCCCAAACCCTTTCTGCACTTTTGGCTCCCTCCAAACCCCTTTTGACTTTTGGCCCTTCCCCCTCCCCCCCAACCCCCCCCCTGGCCCCTTTTGGGAAACCCTTCCAACACCCTTTTTGCACTTTTGGCTCCCTTTCCCAAACCCCTTTTGCCTTTTGGCTCCTTTCCCAAACACCTCTCTGCACCTTTTTTGGGTCCAAACCAATCACTCTCTGCACTTTTTTGGGTCCATTCCAATTTTTCTCTGCATTTTGGCTCCCCCTTCCAAACATTTTCTGCACTTTTTGGGTCCCTCCAATCACCTTTTTGCAAATTTTGGGGGCCTTTCCCTTTACCCCTTTTCTGCACTTTTGGGGGTCCATCCATTCACCTCTCTGCATTTTTGGCCCCTTTTCCAAACCCTTTCTCGGGAATTTTTGGGTTTTCCCAAAAACCCCCTTTTGCACTTTTGGCGGCCAAACCAATCACCTTTCGGGACTTTTGGCCATCCAATCAATTTTTTCCCTGTTGGTGGCCCTCCAATCAGTGCAGAGCACAGGGGAAGTGTCAAAAAATTGTCCCCTGAGGTGTAGGACCTTTTCATTGGGTGCTAAATTCACTTTACCTTTTTTATGTATATTTCACTGTTTTGCCTTGTGAACACCTTTTAAATCACTCTCTGTACTGTACAGATGCTTTAAGGAGTTTTATAGAATTTTTTCTCCAAAAAGACGCCTTGTTAGGGGGTTTGGGATTTTCCGGCTGCTTTTTTCCAAAACCCGAAACGGGTTTTTTTGGGGACATTTGGGAGGGTCAAATTAAAAACTTTAAATTCATATAAAAGTGTGGGGGGGTCAGCCCCAAAAGGGAAGCCAGACAACCGGTTTTTAAAAATTCAAACCAGAGGGTGTTTTAAAATTTTGAAAGTAGCAGGTTCCAAACAAAAAAGGGGTTAGGTTCAGGTTTAAAGGGGTTCCATATTAACCATTAAAATTTTTACCCTTAAGGGGAAAAAAAAGCCCAAAGGGGAAAGGGTTTTTGTCACCCACAGAACCCCCCAGGGCCCCACACAGCCCCAAACCCGTTGGCCGTCCCAGCTTCGGTTTTAGGTCCAAAGCCCACCCCTGACTTCCTGGCCCCCAGCTTGGGTTTTTTTTTTGGCTGGTTAAGACCTGGGGTGGAGGGATTGGAGCGACCGTCCCACCCTGGGTTTGGGCCCTCCATAAAAAAACCCCAACCCCGGAAAACCCACAAAAAGGGAAAAATGCTCAGCAGGGAATAACTGGGTTTCTTTTTCAAAAACTAAATGGGTTTTTTTCCCCGGGGGCAACCCCCCTTGAAAATCCCCCTTGGTCTGAACTCATAAAATAAATTTTCAAGGGTTTGGTTTAAATTAAAAAGTGAAAAAAGATTTTTTTGGTTTTTTTTCAGAAATTGTTCACCCCCCAAAACTCCATGTCCCCGGGTTTTCCCCCCCTCAGGATCGGCCCTACGCTGCAGCTGACCTCAAAAACGCCCTCCTAAAAACCCCTTTCTGAAAATTCCCAGAAAGGTAAAATTTTTTTTCCCCCTTTTTTTTTTCGTAATTTGGCCAAATTGCCCCCCCTTTGCCCCCAAAATTTTTCCCCGGGGGGAAAACCCCCCTTTTTCCCCCCGTTATTTAAAAAAAAAAAACAAAAATTTTTCCCATTACAAGGGTTAACATTCAAATAAAACCTTTTGAACCAAAAACAAAAGGGGCCAATAAACAAAATTTTTTCCCCCCCCCCTTTTCCAATAAAAAATCCAAAACAAAACCAACCATTATCAAAAAAAATTTAAAAAAATTTTTTTTTTACAAAATTAAAAAAAACCCAAAAAAAAACCCACCCCCCCCCCCCCCCCCCCCCCCCCCCCCCCCCCCCCAAAAAAAAAAAATTTTTTTTTTTTTTTTTTTTTTTTTTTTTTTTTTTTCCGGGGAACTGAACTTTTAAAAAGTTTGTAAGTCCAAACCCATTTTTTTCTAAATCTCCCTAAAAACTCCTTAATTTTAAAATGTAAAGTTTTGGGTTATTTACCTTTAAAAACCAGGGGGGGAATTATGGCTTTGGCCAGTTTTGGTTTTTTCGAAAAAACAGTTTTGCCCTTCGGTTTTGGGTTTGGGCGGTCCCCCCCCCGAAAAGGGGTCCCCCTTTTAAAAAGGGGGGGTTTTTGGAAAGGGGCGTGGCTTTTACCTTTAAAAATTTTGCCTTTTGGGGAAAAGAAAGCCCTTAATTGGGGAAAATTTAGCAACCGTCAAATTCCCAATTTACAATTTTTTAAAAGGGCCTTAAAAAACCATTAATTTCCTGTTAAAAGTAAGTTTTTTAAAAAATGCCCCTTTTCCCCATTGTGCCCTTACGCCGTGTGTAATTATTTGGTTACAATTGGGGTTTTTTTAAGTACGGTGGTAGCCGGGGTAGGCGCAGGGGCCCCCCCCTACCAGTAAAAAAATTTTCCCTTTGGGGGGCACTGGTGCCAGTGTTGTTTCCCACAAATCAAAATTTCCCCCGGGCCCATGGGGGGTGCCCCTGTAAGGCCTCCCCTGGCCCCGGGAGGGCCCTGGGGGAAAAAAAGGTTCCCCTCACCCTCCCCCCCCCCAAAATTTCCCCGGGGATGTTGGGGAAACCCAAACCCCTTCCCTTAACCCGGGGCCCCGGCCCCCCCCCCTAAACTTTTCCCCCTGGTTTCCCCCCAAAAAAAGGGTTTCATTCCCCCCAAAGGCCCCCAAACCAAAAACCCCCACAAAAGGCCTTTTCCCCCCCCAAAGGGGCCCCTAAAACCCGGGTTTAACCCCTTACCGAAATTTGGGGCCAAAATACCCCCAAACCATCCCCCTTCAACCCCCCAACCGGAAATTCCCCACCCCCCCCTTTTTCCCCTTAATGGCCCCAAAAAACCCCCCCCCCACCCGACCTTTTTCCCCCCAGGGGGGATCCCCCTGAAAGGCCCCCGGGAAAAAATGACCAAAAATTTTTCCCCCTTGACCAAGGCCCCTTGAGTTCCCCTTTTCCTTTCCCCTTTCCCTTGCCCCCCCCCCCCTTTCCCCCCCCCCCCCCCCTTTTGGGAGTTCCCGGTTTCCCCGGGATTTCCCAAAAAATTTCGGTTTTTAAAAAACAGGGCCCCAAAAACCCAATTTTTTAAAATTTTATAAATTTTTTTTCCAATTTGCTTTTGAATAGTTAGTTTCCGTATAAAAAGATTTTTTTTTTTTAAATTTTTTCCCGGGGGGGAAAAACCCCCCCTTGTCCCCCCGGTTTTTTTAAAGGGGGGGGGGGCCCCCCCCCCTTCCGTCCCCTTCCCCCAAAGGGGGCCCGGCCGGGGTTTTCCCCCCCCGGGGGCGGGACCCCCTTTTCCCCCGGGGGCCCCCCGTGACCCCTGAAACGGCCCTTTTGGCCCCGATTTTCCCCGGGCCCGGGTTTTATGCCCCCGGGCCGGGGGGGGTTTAAATGTCGGGAAAACCCACCTTCCCTTTTTTCCCATTTAAAAAACATTTAGCCCCTGAAAAGGGGGGGGTTTTTCCCCCGGGAAAAAATTTTTCCCCCCTTTCCATGTCCTTTTAGCCTTTAAGCCCTTGGGGGCCGGTTCTTTACAGGAAACCCATGTGCCAGGGGGGTTTTACTGATGGGGGGGTTTCAAGGGTTTCCCCCCGGGTTTGGCAAAAATTTTTTGGCAGGGGCCCTTTTCCGGGGAAAAAACCCCCTTGGCTATTTTGACCTGCCGTAATCTTTTTACGAACCCCCCCCGGGGGGGCCTTTTAATTCCCCCGGTCAGTAAGGCCGGGTTTTTCCCCCCCGGGACAGTCCCCCTTAAAGGACCCCTTCCCCCTTTTATTGCCCCCTGCCAGGAAATCTCCCGGTTTGTTGCCTGAAAGGAGTTAAGTGCCCCCCGGGGGAAATGTGCCCCCTGTAAGGATTCCCCTGCCGGGCAGGGTTGCCCGGTTTCCTTTGGCCCCGCATTACCCCCTTTTGCCCCCTAGAAATTGCCCACTTGGGTTTATCCCCCTGGTAATGAAAAAAAAAAAATTTTTAAACCCGGGCCCCCCCCGCCCGGGGGCCTGTAAAGGATTTTCACTTCCCTACGGGGGGAAGGAAACTTTATTCCCTTCCCCGGGGCTGCCGCCGGAAACAGGTAAGGGGCCCTTTGGGGGGGTTTTTTTTTCCCCCCCTTGGGACGCTGAAAGGGGGTTTTTCACGTGCCCCTCCCCGGGTTAAAGGGCTCTCTGCCCAGGGTTTCCCGCCTTGGGGACCTCCCAGGGGGGAACCCCCCGGGGGTAAGTTCCCGGCCCCGGGTTTACGCCCCTTAAAAGGCCTTTTTCCCCGGGTTTGGGCCCGCGTGAATGGTTTTTCCCGGCTGCCCGGGCCCCTTGCCCACTGTCATTTTCTCCCCTGATGGGCCCTGAGCCAAAAGGGTTTTCCTTTCCCCGGCAGTCCTGGCAATGGGTTTACTGCTGCATTCATGCCCCAGGGTCAGGATTTTATGCCCCCAGGATTTCCCTGCAGTGTAGGTTTTTTTCCCGCTGATTGGGTTTCCCTTTTAATGGGTTTCCGCGAAAAGGGGGTTTTAACTCCCAAAAAAAGGTTTACTGCGCTGGTGTCCTCGCTGCGGTTTCCCTTCCCACGGGGTTTCCTGCGCAATGGTTTTTCCCCTGTGAGGGTTTACCTGCCCCTGTTAAGGTTTTCCTGCTGGGGTTTTCTCAGTGAAACGGATTTCCTGTCCCCGGGGTATGGACCTGCCTGAAACGCCCTTTCCTGCTGAAAGGTCTTGCCTGCCTGTGGGAAATTTCAATTTACAATTTACCCGTTTAAAAGGTTTTTACTGCGCCGGGTCTACCGCACTGTTAAAGGACCCCTGTTTGGGTCATGTGCCGGGCCGAATAAGGATTTAAATTTTCCATTGCTTGCCAGCGTGGGTTTTCCCCTGACGGGCAGGATTGTTAAAACCAAAGAGTTGGGGCCCCTATGAATTTCTATGTTTTAGGGGGTTGAGCAGTTAAAGCTTCTTGGGAAAACCCTTAAAAAACCACCCCCAAATCAGGTGGGGTATTACCAAGGGACTGTTGCATCAGCGGGATAGTATTAGCTGGATGCCCCAAAGTTACTGGCACTACATTCTACCTAAATGCACATTCTAATAAACTAAAAGGGGAAAATTCAGGGGTCCTTTAAATAACCCTGTTTAAAAAAATTTTTACAATTTTTTTCCCAAAAATCAGTAAGGCCAACACGTTTGGGGTTCGGGTTCAAGTTAGTTTTGATCCAAATCTGAAGTGTAAAAATAGTCCTGGCTCTAGGAGGTTGGACACCCCTGTTAACCCTCAGGCTTAGGGTCTTGTCTAAAGAGCTCACAGCCATCTTTAAGAGCCCTTGTAGGTTACTCCATATGAGCCAAATTGGCTCAAGTTCTGAATGGGAGCCTAATTTATCCTTAAAGGGGTTGACCTGGGATCCTCCAAAATGGGTATTTTATCACTTTTTAAAATTTTTTTCCCTTTTAAAAATTTGGCCCGTGAGATCTACACCTATAAATGCCCCTTTGTTTCCCGACAGTTTACTTAAGAACAACCCGGGGTTGAAGGACTGACTGGCCGCGCTTGTTGTTTGCACTTTTATTGATGGCGGGAAAATGCTGTGAAAGGACTGGGGGGAAAAGATCCTGGTCTTTTATATAGAAGAACCATGGTTGTAATGTTTTTCTGAGAAAAATCAGACGTCCCTTCAGCCCCCCTCTCCCCCCCTGCAGCAGTTATGAACAAATGAAAAAAGCTTATTTCCTTTCCCGAGCAGTAAAGGGAGAAACTTTGCACAATAAAAGTTATCCCCTGTGGGTTAGCCAAATAACATGTTTGCTCAAATACAAGACTAAAAACAGAACGGCATGGGGGTGGGGTGAACTCACAGAGAGGGCTTGTTTCTTTAAAAAACAGAAAACAAGCCCCCTTTTTTAGGCCTCAAGAGGGGATATAGCCCATTAGGTAGGAAATCACTTCTTGGCAAACCCCCTTTTAAACCCAACAGGGTTTTTTCTTCAGGGCTTTTCCCTTCTCCCCGGTGCTTCTGCCCTGAAAAAATGGAAGTCTTCATCTAAAAGTAGTCTCCATAAAACAAAAACATTAAAAAAAAAATTTCAAAAAAAAAAAAAAAAATTCACTATTATTTTAAAACAAAAACATTAATGGAAAGAATGAAATCATGAAGAGTAACACAAGTGATAAATCTTAGGGCACAAGACCTGAACATGCGGTACGTGAATTCTTAGAGGTGTCCCAAAAAAAAGTTGAGATGATGAGAAGATGAGCGGTCGCCGGTGAATTGTGAATTCCAGACACCAGTAAGGCGGCTGCTTTCCCTTTCATGTCATTCCAGGACTGTCTGCCAGAGACTTTATTACAAACAGCAAATTACACATCAGCAAATCAGTTTGGCACGGTCGCTCTGTGGAGGCTTCACGGGTTTCAAGGGTCCCAGATCAAATTGTTCCACAAAATGCAGAACATTTACTTGTCAGATGTAACCGGAGAGGAGACGGCTGCACAACAAACTGACCATATTGCATAACTAGTGCTCCTGGAAGGTGTGGGCGCTGCATAAATAGATCCAGCAGGTGCACGGAGGATTCCAGGCAATGCTTTCTGGGACGAAGTATGCAAATTAGCTATCCTCCTGAGGGAAGACAACTGTTTATGTCAGGCACAGCGCCATCGTTTTGGTAGTGGCTGGATTTGGTATTGCAGCTTAGTCCTATTTACTTGGAATATTAATTAACCTGCAATACCGAGACGTCTACTTCAAAAACTACGCCTGGCAAACAAAGAGGCCAAGCTTGGACTGATCCACAGGGGAGCAGTGGAAGCCCCTGGTGGGCCCCTAGGCATTGTGGGGCCCTGTGTATGGTTGGCCACGGAGAATAATAGGCCTAGAGCTGCTTTTCAGGGAGAAAGGTAGTAAACAAAAGCAGAGTGCAAGAGTCATGTACACTATGGCAGTTATGTACAGTAGCTATAGAGTCACCTCAAAAATCAAAACCACTGGTGAGCCCCAAGAATCAACTCTACTGTAGGGACCGAAGAACCAACTCCACTGGTGGCCCCAAGAATCATCTCCACTGGTGGCCCCAAGAACCAACTCCACTGGTGGGCCCCAAGAATCAGTTCCACTGGTGGGTCCAAAGAATCGACCACTGGTGAACCCAAGAATCAGCTCTACTGGTGGGCTCCAAGAATCAACTCCACCGATGGGTCCCAAAATGAACTCCACCGGTGGGCCCCAAGAATCAACTTCACTGGTGGCTCCAAGAAACAACTCCACTATTGGGCTCCAAGAATCAGATTCACTGGTGGCCTCAAAAATCATCTCCACTGGTGGGCCACAACAATCAGTTTCAATGGTGGCCTCAAGAATCAACTCCACTGGTGGGCCCTGAGAATCAGCTTCACTGGTGGACCCCAAGAATCATATCCACTGATGGGCGCAAAGAGTCAACTCTACTGGTGGGCCCAAATAATCAAATTCACTGGTGGCCTCAAGAATCAGCTCTACTGGTGGCCCCAAGATTCAACTCCACTGCTGGGCTCCATAATCACCTTCACTGGTGGCCCCAAGAATCAACTCCACTGGTGGCCTCAAGATTCAACTCCACTGCTGGGCCAACGGCACCCCAGTCTAACACTGAATGAGGAAGACCTGGCACCTGCTTTTATTAGCTTAATTGGGTCTGGAAATTAGACCAACACAAAATCTGATGCTGATGACCTATCCTACAGACAGACCATCAATATTCAAGGCCTGGAAACTTCCTTAACTACTTGAAAACTTCTTGGCAACCAGGGGCATAACTAGAGAAGCCTGGGCCCCAGACCAAACTTTTGGATGTCTCCTCCCCAACTGCAAATGTTTACCTGGACCTCTTAAGTCATGCAGTTACTAGATAATACAAGGAGCAATTACCTCACCATAAAATCATCATCATACAGCTACCAAACAAATCCCACTATCAAGACCAACATTACTAATAAAGCTACTACATGTGGACCTGATTATACTGCCAGAACACGAACTCAAATTACCACCACATAGTGACTGAATAATACCCATATATTATCATTGAAAAAATACCATTATACAAAGACCAATATTACCGCCACATAGTGACCATATAGTGGTAGGTACCAGTGTACACAGGCCCTGCAGACTGTATATTACCTCCATACAGTGACCATATAGTGGTAGACACCAGTGCACACAGGTTCTGCAGACTGTATATTACCTCCATACAGTGACCATATAGTGGTAGGTACCTGCGTACACAGGCTCTGAAGACTGTATATTACCTCCATACAGTAACCATATAATGGTAGACACCAGTGTACACAGGCTCTGCAGTCTGTATATTACCTCCCCATACAGTGACCATATAGTGGGTAGACGACCAGTGTACACAGGCTCTGTCAGACTGAAAATTACCTCCATACAGTGACCATACGTGGTAGACCCCAGTGTACACAGGCTCTGCAGACTGCATATTACCTCCATACAGTGACCATATAGTGGTAGATAGTGTAAATAGGATCTGCAGACTGTATATAAGCCCCAAACAGAGACAAAATATATGTATACACCAGTGTACACAGGCTCTGCAACGTGTATATTACCCCCATACAGTTACCATATAGTGTCAGACCCAGTGTACACAGGCTCCTGCAAGACTGTTATATTACCTCCATACAGTGACCATATAGTGGTAGTCTCCAGTGTTACACAGGCTCTGCAGACGTATATTTCCTCCATACAGTGACCATATAGTGGTAGACACAGTGCAACACAGCTCTGCCGGACTGTATATTACTTCCAATACAGTGACCATAAAGTTTGTAGGTAACCTGTTTACACAGGCTCCGTGAAGACTGTATATACCTCCAACAGTGACCATAAATGGTAGAAACCAGTGTACACAGGCCCTGAAGACTGTATATTACCTCCATACAGTGACCATATAGCAGTAGTCACCAGTGTACACAGGCTCTGCAGACTGTATATTTACCTCCATATAAGTTGACCATATAGTGGTAGACACCATTGTACACATGCATCGAGACTGCATTATTACCTCCATACAGTATCCATATAGTGGTAGACACCATTACACAGGCTCTGCAGACTGTATATAACCACCATACACAGACCAAATAGTTGGTAGACACCAGTGTTACACAGGCCCTGCAGACCTGAATAATTATTCCTCCATACAGTGACCATATAGTGGTAGATACCGATGTACACAGGCCCTGCAGACTGTATATTACCTCCATACAGTGACCATATAGTGGTAGATACCGATGTACACAGGCTCTGCAGACATATGAGTGATTACAGTGTAATTACATCTTGTGACTCACAGATGACATTTCTCTGATGAGTCATTGACTTTCCCCTTTTGTTCTGCATTCGGTCTAGTCGGCCATGATGACGTCTCCCGACCACTTGTCCCTGCAGATTTGGATACACATATCTTAGAATCCTCACTTTTCCAGCAACTCTCTTACTGTTCCCCAGCCCCGGGGCCCCCCCCCCCCACAACCCCCCCCCCCTCCCGCCCCCCCCCCCCCCCCCCCTCCCCCAAAAAATATAAAAAAAAAAAAACCAAAAAAAGAAACAAAAAAAAAAACAAAAAAAAGAAAAAAAAAAAAAATAGGTAATAATTAAAATATGGGGGGAGTGAGGTACAGCAAAAATAGATGAATGGACAAGTATAATAGAGGGAGGAACAGAGATTCACCTCCTGGAGATTGTGTTACTAGTAGGCAATAGGTGGAACCTAATAGGCTGTAGGTGGTCGCAGGTAGCTAGGTAGATAAGTAGGTAGTAAATAGGCTATAGGAGCCCCCAAATAGCAGGCAGGGTTTTAGGTAGGTTATTAGGGCCCATATAGTTAAGCATGTTTTTAACGTAGGTATTTGAGGCTGTATAGGTAGGCAGGCAGGGTTAAGGTCGGGTATAGAGAGCTGTATAGGTAGTCAGATAGGGTTAGGTGGGTTATATGGGCCATTTATGCAGGCAGGCAGGCAGGGTTTAGGTAGGCTATATGGGGCCCATATAGGTAGGCAGGGTTTAGGTAGGCTATATGGGGCCCATATAAGTAAGCACGGTTTACGTAGGGTATAGGAGGCCGTATAGGTAGTCAGAAAGGGTTAGATGGGTTATATGGGCCATATAGTTAGGTAGGCAGGGTTTACGTAGGGTAATAAGAGGCCGTATAGGTATTCAGACAGGGTTAGTTTGGTTTAAATGGGCCCGTAAAGGTAAGTAGGCAGGGTTTAGGCTCCAATAGTGTAAAAATAAGAAAGAAAGAAATTACTTTGTGTACTAGGTACTAGGAGTGCCCTATAAACAATGCAGGGTGAACCCCCGAGTGGTCAAGTACCCTAAAAGAACTAAATATAAATGTGGAAAAAAAAGTGTTTTAAAATATAAAAAAAATGTAAAAATACTAAAAGTTGAAATCACCGCCTTTTGCCATTTTACAAATTAGAAAAAAAAGTGACAGATAATCGGTATCGCCATGTCTGTAAAATACAACCTCATCTATCCCATGTGCTGAACACCGGAGAAGAAAAAAAAATTCAAATGCCAAAATTGCAGATTTTTTTTGTCACTTAACATCCCCTAAAATTTTGAAATAAAAGTGATAAAAAAGTCGTATAGAAGTCCCAGAAAGTCACCAACATAAACGGCACTTTAGCCCGCAAAACACACATCCTCACTCAGGTTCATAGGTGGAAGAACAAAAAAATGTATTTGTCACCAAAAAAAGTTTTTTTTTAAAGTACTAAAATGTAAAAAAAAAACTCTACATAATTGGTATCCCCGGAATCGTAGCGACCTGCAGAATACAGAGAACACATAATTGATACCAAAGAAAACTCCTCGCGGGAGTACGCGTCGATCAGCGCGACTCCCAAACACCCGGCGTAATTGCGGCCGTACTGTACGTGCCGCAATTACACCGTGTGGACATAGCCTTTCACTTCCGTGCCACTGACAACGCATGTGAATAGGGCCGCCCCCCTTCCCTACGCACTTTGGAATTACGTGCACGGCTTTTTGCGGTGCGTACAGTGCGCGCCGCAATCCGCTGTGTTAACAGACCCTTATGGTTATGACCTGAGGCGAAGTCGCTGTGGACAGTTACTTGCACGGCGGCGTCCTTGTCCGCCTGCTGCATACACAGGAAGCCTGAGCACATCACGTCCAGCGTATGTTTGAATTTTAGGACAATCGATGAAATATTAAGAGCAGAATAATGAAGTTCACTCTCCTTCTTCACACACCCGGGAGAGCGGGGTCGTCTGATGATCAGGTCTCACACACGGGAAAATTAAAGTTATTTGACACAAACTGTGAGACTGAATTGAAGCAGTTACTGTTCTCCAGTCTCATCTAAAGCTCCATTATCTATTATCCTCTTGTCAAATAGAAGGGTTTGTTCACGCAGCGTAATCCCGGCGCATTGCGGTGCCCACTGAGCGCTCCACTATGCACCTGGGGCGACATGTATGAATGGGGCTGCGGCAGAAGTCTGGTGTCTTTTCAGCCCGAAAACTGTTGCAGCCCCGTTCGCTCTATTTATAGTCAGACGCACTCCAATATCAGGCGCATTACAAGGCGCCCGCGGCACTTTGTAATGGGCCTGAGATCGGAGCTGTGCTGGAGGCGTCGCACTACAAGCGTATGAAGCTGCACATTTATAGCTTCAGTACAGCAAATCCAGGCCATTACTGCTGGAACAGGTAGAGCACTTTATAAGGGGTTTACCTGAGCCAGAAGTGTCGCTTTGTAGCTATAAAACGCTAAATCTATGACCTGCAGTAGAACAGGTTCATAGATGCAGGTGCGTTCCACGCTACTAATGTACGCAAAAAATGGCGCCTGGGCACCAAAACTCATACATGTCATCCGTGGTGTTTTAGAAGTACGTGCTGCCTAGTTAAAGGTATAGGGTTACGCACCCCTCAGGAGGTTGGAGCTCATGTGGAAAGGTCAGTAAATGACCGAGAACCAAAACAGTAGAAATCCGCAGCACACGGACATGTTACAAAAGAGTAAATGATTTTATATAACAATAGTCACAACAGTGTGAAGGGAGTGTGTCATCAAAAATGACTTATGGTTTAACTCAATTAATATGTTCAAAACAACATTTTTTAAGAATTTTTTTATTTTTTTTTTAATTTTCCATATCAACATTCAATATTTTTTTAATAATTCTGAATCCTCCTGCAAGTTTTTCACTTAGGCCACTAAGCACTAATAATAGTCTGACACTTCCTGTTACTTGTATAGGGAGAATTTCAGTGTCAGCTCATTATCAGCACAAAGAGGGTCCAAACTGAAAGAGACACCATGGGAATAGATAACACAGGATCCACATTCACAAAGAGGAGAAGTCACAGTTCACCGTCTCCCCTCCCTGGGGGGGGTTTTTTTAAACAAGTGACCTTTTCCCAGGTCACAGAAGCAAGAACTAGAAAACTCTCCTATTGAAGTCAATGGGACAGAGTCATTCTTAAGTCTCCTATGTGCATGAATCTACTGTAAAGCATCTTCTCAGACTGCTGTTAAAGCAGTTGCAAACAAGGCTAGTGGGGCCAAATGAAAACTGCAAGACTTAAGAATTATTAAAAATTTTTGAAAGTGATAGGAAAAATAAAAAAAAAACAATCCAAAAATTCCTAAAAAAATTGTGTTAACAATAAAAATGGACTTAAACAATACTTAATTTTGATGACACATTCCCTTTAAGACTAATGACCGGTACGCTGCTCAGCAAAGGACATTTTGGACAAATGCTAAATTGATATGATTGATGCCATAGAAAAAGCCACGTTTCGGCCAAAGTCTTTGTCAAAATAACATCTGAAAAAGGCAAATGTAGAAAAAGGACAAATATGGCAGAAGGTCAAATAATCGAGAAGGCCGGCACTGATAGTAAGAGGCGCGTGGGGTATCAGATGGAGCAATGCCCCAGTGAGGCTGTGTGCAGCAGGAGTGAAGAGGGAAACGTCCGGAGGGCGCCAGAGTAATCCCGGCGTATACTGTGTGCGCACCATACCCCGGGTGTTTTAGAAGTACGCACTGGCCGTGTGCACCAGCCCCCATTTACTTACAACTTCACCAGTGCATGAGTGCCTGGAAGACGCGGCATGTCCCTTCTTTCTCCTTACGCTATAAAGACATAGCGCTCAACTATGGACATATTGCAGCGCAGTACACCGTGCAAATATGCCGTGTGAGAACACTCCCTTCAGCTTCATTATCAATGATTATTCTCTTGTCACACCCAAATCTCCATCATCTATTATTATGCTTTAGTCACATCGTAAGCTCTATTATTGATGATTATCTTCTTGTCACGTCTAAAACTCTATTATCAATTATTATGCTTTTGTCACACCCAAATTTCCAATAGTAATTATTATCCTCTAGTCACAGCTAAACCCCCATTATTAAATGGATTGTCTCACTACAAGGATCGCTGCTTTTCATGTTACAGATCTTGCAAACACAAGTCACTTTGCAATATATGTCATGTAACATGACCCTAAACTAAGCCAAGATAACCCCCTCTTTGTAAGGCTGCATCAGCTCCTCAGGAATGCGATAGCTGACATACCCTGTTGGATCTCTCCTATAGGCTGCCAGCTCTGGTTGCTATAGCCTACATGACCTGTCCTATCACACCTGATAGGCTGCCAGACGCTGGTTGTATAATACAGACCAGTACCATCACTCCTGAAGGCTTCTCACCCCAAACTGGTTTCTATACTACATACCTGTTTGAACTCTCTGATAGGCAGCCAGCATTGGTCTCTATAGCTACAGGACCTGTTTAATAACTCCGGATAGGCTGCCAACGCTGGTTGCAATAACTTACAAGACTGTTTCCATCTCTCCTGATAGTCTCACACTGGTTGCTATAGCTACAGACCTGTTTGATCTCTCCTGTAGGCTTCCAGTGCTGGTCACTATAGCTACAGACCTTTTCCATCTCTCCTTATAGGCTGCCAGCACTTGGTCCGCTTTAGCTACAGACCTGTTTGATCTCTCCTGATAGGCTGCCAGCACTGGTCGCTATAGCTACAGACCTGTTTAATCTCTCCTGATAGGCTGCCAACGCTGGTTGCTATAGCTACAGACCTGTTCCATCTCTCCTGATAGGCTGACAGCACTGGTTGCTATATCTAAAGACATTTTCAATCTCTCCTGATAGGCTGCCAGCACTGGTTGCTATAGCTACAGATCTGGTTTCTACTGCAGCCTAGTAGAAGCCAGTACACACGCCCCTGAATTCAAAATGAAACCAAGAAAACAGGACTGAGATGAGATGAATCAATGTAGTGACACAACCCCCTTTAAATTATCTTCTAGTTATATCTCAAACTCTATTATCAATGATTATTCTTTAATCACATCTAAAGCTTCATCATCAATAGTTATGTTCTTATCCCACTTACCGCTCCATTATCAGTTTCCTCTTGTCACACCCAAATCTCCATGATCAATTACATTTCTTTGGTTACACCCAAATCTCCATTATTAACAATTATTTTCACATAGAAAGCTGCTCTTCAATTTATTATCTAATCATTTCAAAATGTGCATCATCAATTATTATCCTCTAGTTACATCCAAAGCTGCATACAAAATCCTTTGCATTTTCCGATTACTAATATCTTTATTGATAGACATTGTAGCTTTTACTAGAGCAGATACAATGTCTGATGCAACATCTCCCACAATGCACAATAAATAAGCAATGATCACATAGATTGCGGCTGGGCTAGTGGAAGTTTTGAAGCTTAAAAGGTATCCTGAACCCTGCATAGCTCTGAGAACAGCTTTGGATGTGACTAGAGTACAAAGCCGACGAGTAGAATTTAAGAAAAGTACTTGCAAAAAAAACTCCATATAATATAGATGAAAATAGATGGAGAAACACATGTAGGACAGTGAAACCCTCAAGGAGGATGAATGCGAGGTGAGTTCACACCAGCCCCTGTCTCAGCTTCCAGCTGGCGAGATCTCACAAATTTTGCAAACTTCCTCAGCATCAGCCCGGATCAGTCTATAAAGACTTATTAATCTCTATTTGCACGAATTTGCTCCTTTAGAGTGGACGGCAGCGAAAGGTAAAGCAAAGACTTTCTATATTCAAAGCAATTATTTCCTCTTCTAATACAAACAGCGAGAAAAGACAGGTGGGTGCGAGCGAAGGGCCGACCCGACGCCATGGCTGCCTCTGCCCGTGTCTCTGTGAATGGAGCGACGGAACTGTGTGCTTACAATAATCAGCAGCGCAGGCCGGGAAGGAAAGGATTAACCTACGTTTTGGACACAGAAACCTGAGAAAAATGAGAAACAAAATATTCCTACAACAAAAAGGTATTGAAAATGTTTATGCTGAAGGTCGTTCATACCTGGATTCTGGTATATTGTCCTACAAGTACAAGTATATAATTACTATAATACTGCTCCCTATGTACAAGAATATAGCTACTATAATACTGCCCCCTATGTACAGGAATATAACTACTATAATACTGCTCCCTATGTACAAGTAATATAACTACTATAATACAGCCCCTATGTACAAGAATATAACTACAATAATACTACATCCTATGTACAGGAATATAACTACTATAATACTCCACCAATGTACAAGAATATAACAACTAATATATGCCCTCAATGTACAAGAATATAACTACTATAATAATGCCTCCTATGTACAAGGATATAACTAATATAAATACTGCCCCTATGTACAAGAATATTACTACTATAATACTGCTCCTATGTACAAGAATATAACTTCTAAATAACTTACACCCTTATGTATAAGAATATAACTACTATTATACTGCCCCCTACTGTACAGAGAATATAACTACATAATACTGCCCTCTATGTACAAGAATTATAACTACTACAATTACTGGCCTCCTATGTAACAAGAATATAACTACAATAATACTGCCCCTATGACAAGAATATTACTACTAAATACACTTGCCCCTATGTACAAGAATAAAACTACTATATACTGCCTCCCTATGTACAAGAATATAACTACATAATACTGCCCCCTATGTACACAGAATAGAACTACTATAACACTGCCCCCTATGTACAAGAATATAACTACTATAATAATGCCCCCTATGTACAAGACTATAACTAATATAATACTGCCCCCTATGTACAAGAATATAACTACAATAATACTGCCCCCTATGTACAAGAATATAAATACTATAATACTGCCCCCTTTGTACAAGAATATAACTACTATAATACTGCCTCCCTATGTAAACCAAGAAGAAAACTTACTATAATACTGCCTCCCTATTACAAGAATAACAACTATAATACTGCCCCTATTTTTCAAAATATAACTACGTATAATACTGCCCCCTATGTACAAGAATATAACTACTATAATACTGCCCCCTTTGTACAGGAATTTAACAACTATAATACTGCCTCCTATGTACAAGAATATAACTACTATAATACTGCTCCCTATGTACAAGAATATAACTACAATAATACTGCCCCCTATGTACAAGAATATAAATACTATAATACTGCTCCTTTGTACAGGAATATAACGACTATAATACTGCCTCCTATGTACAAGGGGAAAATAAAACTATTATAATACTGGCCCCTCTGTACAAGAATATAACTACAATAATACTGCCCCCTATGTACAAGAATATAAATACTATAATACTGCCCCCTTTGTACAGGAATATAACGACTATAATACTGCTCCTATGTACAAGAATATAACTACTATAAAACTGTCCTCTATGTACAAGAATATAACTACTATAATACTGCCCCCTATGTACAAGAATATAACAACAATAAAACTGCCCCCTATGTACAAGAATATAACTACTATAATACTGCCCACTATGTAAAAGAATATAAATAGTATAATACTGCTCCCTATGTACAAGAATATAACTACTATAATACTGCCCCCTATGTACAAGAATATAACTACTATAATACTGCTCCTATGTACAAGAATATAACTGCGATAAAACTGCTCCTATGTACAAGAAGTAAAACTACTATAATACTGCCTCCTAAAGAACAAGAATATAACCTACTATAATACTGCCCCCTATGTACAAGAATATAAACAACTATAATACTGCTCCCTATTATACAAGAATATAACTACTATACTATTGCTCCCATGTACAAGAATATAACTACTATAATACTGCACCCTAATACAAGAATATAAATGCTATAATACCTGCTCCTATAGACAAGAATATAACTACTGTAATTACTGCCCCCAATGTACAATAATAAAACTACCTATAATACTGCTTCCTATGTACAAGAATATAACTACTATAATACTGTACCCTATAAACAAAATAAATTACTATAATACTGCCCCTATGTACAAAGAATGTAAACTACTATAATACTGCCCCCTATTAACAAGAATATAATATTATAATACTGCTCCTATGTACATGAATATAACAACTATAAATACTGGCTCCTAAGTACAAGAAATATAACCAGCTATAATACTGCTCCTTATGTACAAAAACAAACTACTATATACAGGCCCCCTATGTAAAAATATAACTACTTATAATACGCCACCCTATGTACAAGAATATAACTATTATAATGCGCACCTATGTACAATAATATAACTATTATAATAAATGCCCCTATTTACAAGAAATATAACTTCTATAATACTGCTCCTATGTACAAGAATATAACTACTATAATACTGCCCCAATTTAACAAGAATATAACTACTATAATACTGCCCCCTATGTACAGAGATTAAAACTACTATAATACTGCCCCCTATGACAAAGAAAATAACTACTATAATACTTGCCTCCTATGTAACAAGAATTAACTACTATAATCTGCTCCTATTACAAAATATAACTACTAAAATACAGCCCCTAAGTAACAAGAATATAACTAACAATAATACTGCCCCCCATGTACATGAATATAACAGATTATAATACTGCACCTATGTACTAGAATATAACTACTATAATACTGGCTCCTATGTACAAGAATATAACTACTATAAACTGCCCCTATGTACAAGAATATAACTACTATAATACTGCCTCCCTAGAGGTGTTTTGTGAGCTCCTGATGTCTGGAGAAAGCCCAGGGCCGGGGCCCACCCTGGCGGGGAGCTTCCCCAAGCAAGGCCAGGCTTCACTGGCCAAATCTGGGAATTAAACCCCCAGTCCACAATCCAGGGATGAAAATCCCAAAGTTACAGAGGAAGTTTGTGCAGTGAAGAGCAGTCATGGAAGTGATGGGAGAAGCATTTGTGAGCAGCAAAAAGCATCAGAAATGGAAAGTCTGGAGCAACAACCCACCAGTGATTCCATGCAGCGTGCTGAGGGGAAGCGTGGATCCCAGCAGGTGAAGCAGACCCCAGTGCAGCCTGCAGGTGTGCAGACCACCCAGACCCCGAGCAGACAGAGGAGAACCTCACTGGAGAGACAAACGATCCAGCAGAATCTGCAGCAGCAGGTAATAATGGCGTCTGAACGTACGTGATCTGGGAGGAGCAAGCATGTGGGCAGGAAGATGGAGGAGGCCATGACAGCAGGCAAGCTACAAGGGGCCAGTAATACAGCAGCTATGAAGAACCTGGGAGCTAGTCCCCAATCCAGGGAGTGTGACCCCCCAGCAGCAGCACAGAGCCAGCAGACTCCAGAACATAGTTGTCAACTTTTGAAATTGAAAAAGCAGGAGATTGTAGTGGGCGGCAAATATTTGCATGGCCACACCCATCTTGTCGGTTTGCCACGCCCCTTCAGAAGTCACACCCACTCCACCTAACTGCATAACGGCTTTGGAAGAAAGCCAGGTAGATGCCCTTAATAGCCAGGAAGTACCCCCCCCATAACCAGGTAGTGCCCCTTACAGGCAGGTAGATGCCCGCCTTGTAGGCAATGTAGATGCCCCCCATGTAGTCCAAGTAGATTCTCCCTCTTAGCCAAGTTAGATTCCCCCTCTGTACCAAGTAGAAGCCCCTCAGTATCCAAGTAGAGCCAAATTTGTAGCAAGTAGGAACCCCCTTTGTTAGCCGGTAGATTCCCCCCCATTGTTAGCCAGGTAGACCCCCTTTGTATCCAGTAGATGCACCCCTTTGTTCCCAGTGTAGATGCAACCTTTGTAAGCCAGGAGATGTCTCCCTTTGATTAGCCAGTAGATGCCCCAATTGTTTAGCCAGGTAGAAGCCCCCCATATGTTAGCCAGAAGTGCCCCCAATGTTAGCCAGGTAGAGCCCCCATTGATTGTCAGGTAGTTGCACCCATTGTTATCCAGTAGTGCCCCCTCTGTAGCCACGTAAGATGCCCCCCATTGTTAGCCAGGCAGTACCCCTCTGTTGTCAGGTAGTGCCCCCAATGTAGCCAGGTAGCCCCTTTGAATTCAGTAGATGCCCCTCTGTTGCCAGGTAGATGCCCCCTCTGTTGCGAAGTAGATGCCCCCTCTGTTGCCCGGTAGAGCCAAATTTGTAGCCAGGTACATTCCCCCCCTTTGTTAGCCAGTAGTTGCCCCCCTTTGTTGCCAGGTAGATGCCCCCTTTGTTAGCAGGTAATGCCCACTTTGTTAGCCAGGTAGATGCCCCCATTGTTAGCCAGGTAGATGCCCCCATTGTTAGCCAGGTAGTGCCCCCATTGTTGCCGGGTAGTTGCCCCATTGTCAGCCAGGTATGCCCCTCTTTTTCCCGTAGATGCCCCATTGTTAGCCAGGTATGTCCCCCCTCTGTTGCCAGGTAGTGCCCCCATTGTTAGCCAGGTAGTGCCCCCATTGTTAGCAGGTAGATGCCCCCTTTGTAGTCAGGTAGATGCCCCCTCTGTTGTCGGGTATGCCCCCCCCGTTGCCAGGTTAGTCCCCCCTTTGTTGTCAGGTAGTTGCCCCCATTGTAGCCAGGTAGTGCACCCTTATTGTAGCCAGGTCAAATGCCCCTTATTTTCGCCAGGTAGATGCCCCATTGTAGTCAGGTAGTGCCCCCTTTGTTGTTAGGTAGTTGCCCCCATTGTAGCCAGGTAGAGCCCCCCATGTAGCTAATAAAAATAAAATAATAAAAGTCACTCACCTCACCAGGCTCCTGCAGCTCCGGACACCTCCGATCTCCTCAGCGACGCAGGGGAGTGAGTGCAGCCGCGCGTCACTTCCCTTGCGCCGCTGACCTGTATGTACGGCGCACAACGGCGCCATACATACAGGGGGAGGAGGGATGATGGAGCGATCCCTCCTGCCTCCTCCCCGCACACCGGCGCTGTTCATACAGAGGGAGCGATCCCTCCTGCCTCCTCCCTGCACAGCGAGACTCCAGGCGGTTGAAGCCGGCGCAGCGGCCGTTCAACCGCCTGTGGGAACGGACCGGCGGCGCCAGAGTAGCGCACCAGCGCTACTCTGGCGCCGCAGTCATTTAAAGACCAACTCTGCCGGAATGGCGGAGGGGGGGGACCCCAAATAGCGGGACCCCCCCGCCAAAAACGGGAGAGTTGGCAAGTATGCTCCAGAGCCCCCCAGTAATTGGGCAGAGCGTGCCCCAGAGCTGCACCTGGCTGACCAGATCCCTGCACTGGTGCAGAGAATGAACACCCTCAAGAAAAACAAGGTCCTGCTGCAGAAAAAAATTGACTGCATGTACAAGATGAAGGCCGCCATGCCTGAGAGACACGACCTCATGGACAAGAAGCTGGGGTCACTGGCCGTACAGCTGGCAGAGACTGTGAGGGAGATGGACACTGTCCTGGGGCAACTGGGACATGTTGGGGAAACCTACAGGAACCAGAAGAGGTTTCAAAGCCAAGGACAGAGCACAGGTTCACAGTCACCTAAAGCCTCCACTAGCAACACCCAGCAGTCCTATGTAAGGCCTACCTGGCGACCAGCAAGCCTCCCCTTCGAAGCGGGGGCTCTGTACAGGGAAAATGTCCAGCCGCAGCAAGGATCTACTGTACAGCAACATCAGACCAGACCAGGTGACAGGGAGAGGAAATGCCATTAAACTCTTTGATGGGAATACCCCTTTAAGGTTAAGTTGCCAACTCTTCAAAGATGTGCGGGAAACTCCCATAAATAGGAGTGATTGCTGGGTGCTAATGGTCGCCATGGCCAAATAATGTCCTTTGGGGCTGCTGTGTACAGGAGCCTATGACCCCTGAGACAGAGGGACAGATTTATCAATCCTGTGGAACTCAGACAGTGTAAACTTAGGGGGACATTTATGAAAAGTGAATAAGGGGGGAATGTCCTGTAAGAAGAGGGTGTGGTGTTAATAAGAGGGAGTTCTTACTATAGAGTCTATGGGAGACAGCAGGACGTTCTTACTATAGAGTCTATGGGAGACAGCGGGACGTTCTTACTATAGAGTCTATGGGAGGCAGCGGGACGTTCTTACTATAGAGTCTATGGGAGACAGCGGGAGGTTCTTACGATAGAGTCTAAGGGACGTTCTTACTATAGAGTCTATGGGAGACAGCAGGACGTTCTTTACTATGGAGTCTATGGGAGACAGCGGGTGGGTCTTACTATAGAGTCTATGGGAGTCAGCGGGTCGTTCTTACTATAGAGTCTATGGGAGACAGCGGGACGTTCTTACTATAGAGTCTATGGGAGACAGCGGGTCGTTCTTACTATAGAGTCTATGGGAGACACAGGAAGTTGTTACTATAGAGTCTATGGAGACAACAGGACATTCTTACTATAGAGTCTTTTGGGGACAGCGGCGTTCTTATAAGAGTCTATGGA
>JAODAL010032381.1:0-47012 GCA_025379985.1 Phyllomedusa bahiana
TTTGGGGAAAAGGGTTTTGTCAATGTCCGGGTTCCCAACAAAAAAATGGTGGTTTCAAAAAACCCCCTTTTAAACCCGGCACTTTTTTAATTTTGGGAAGGCAAAACGGGTTTTTAATGGTCATACTGGGGCCCAACGGTTATTTAAGGGCCCCATTTCAACAAAAAAGGTGGTTGAAAGACCCTTTTTCCCTGCATTTTTTAATCTGTGGGTCAAAAAGGGTTTTAATGGTCATACGGTGGTACAGAACAGGTTAGCCAATTTTCCAGTTAAACAAAAATGGTGGGGGAAAGACCCCCTTTTTTTTTTCCGGCACTTTTTAACCCTGGGGTCATGCAGTTTGGGGCTCATGTTTGGGGGCCCAAAACGGGGTTTTATTTCAATGTCCAGTAAAAACCAAAAAGGGTTTGGTTAAAAGGGACCCCCTTTTTCCCCCATTTTTTAAATTCTGGGGCCTGCGGGTTTTGGGGCTCATGCTGTGGCCCGGAAACAGGTTAGTAAAATGTCCAGTGAAACAAAAATTTGGTGGTTCAAAAGACCCCTTTTTTTTTCCCCCACTTTTTAAATCGGGGGGGGTCATGCGGTTTGGGGCTCTTGCTGCGTTCCGGGACGGGGGATATTCAATGCCCCGTTCAAGTAAAATGTTGGTTAAAATTCATACTGCCTTCGGGCACTTTTTAATTTGGGGGTCATGCAGGTTTAAGGGTCAGGCTTTGGGGCAAGACAGGGATTAGTGAATGGTCTGTGATTTTTTTTTTTCTGTGGTTTTTTAAAAACCTAAGTTTTGTTCCCCTAAGATGTAGTACGTAACCTTTTGATGTTGTGGATTTTAAATTTCCAGCTTCTCCATCCCTTTTTTGGGTGTAAGAATGAAATTTGTTTTTTGCTCCCCAAATGGGCCCTTTAAGGGCCCATCGATCAAAACCCAAACTTCGACCATCGAATATCTTGTCGATGATGGGTCGAAATGAAAATCAACCGATTTCGAGGGCCCAAACCGTAATCACTCAAAAAACCTCCCTTTTTTAATTTTTAACACTTTTTTGCCCCCCAAACCTTTATTTTTCCCAAAATTTTTTCCGCCCGGGGGACTTTGAAAAACTTTGGCTGATTCTGCGCATCTTGGAGCATGGTCAAGGGCGCATGAGTTATCTTGAGGATTTACTCAACTTCACAGGTGAGCTGGTGTCTATCTTACATGTTTTCCGTTGCAGCCATCCTCTCCATTCACCTCTACGGGACCTTCTGAACATAACTGAGTGCACACTCTCAGCTATCTTCATAAGCTCTTATAAAGTGAATGAGGAGGAGGGCTGCAATAACTCATTCCAAAGCAAGCCGGCTTAAGCAAACTGCAAACACCCAAAGCAAAGGGTTTCTTACCCGTGGGGAATCACATCTTTTTTATTTTTTTTTTCGGCAGCCAATTTGGGTTTGGGAAAAAAAGTTTCCAAACACAATGAGTGTTGAAAATTTGAAGATGTCTGTGTGAGTAATAGGTAGGAGTGTCCTATTTTTTGATAGTGGAGCATAGATGGATGTGATCAGAAAATCAGGATTTAATCAAGTTAAAAACTAAGCAGAGTTGAAAAAAGACCAGTTCAGTTGAATTTTCATTCTTGAGTAGGAGATTCAATTAAATGTAAAAGCCAAAAAGAGGAGGTAACAAATGGTAAGTGAGAGGCAGATGGAAAACTTTGGTTGTCAAAAGGGTTATTAAAGACAACTATCATATATGCATTTCACTATTTGAGAAATGAGGAAGCAGGCCATATTGGGGTGGGCCCAAGCCTACCAGTTTCAAGAAAAATAGCCAAAAATGTAAGGGTGCAGACCTCAGTGGAGGGGAATGTGAATAAAGGTATTGGAAGAAAGAAAGTGCATTGTGGGAAAAAAGGTATTTTCACTTCTCCACCATGCCTGTCTACAGGTTTGGCCAAATAATCTATTATAGTGTGTTGGCCACCAATGTCAAAACTTAAAGGCATTGAAAGCTTTAGCTTTCACTTATACCAACATGTCTGGTCTCCCATGTTGAAGACATACAGTGACAAGCAAAAGGGTAACAATGTCTTGAACTTTTGACTTCCGTATATCACCATCCACTACAGCTTTGAACGTGAGACTTCCATCATTTTATAGACAATCATCTTGGCTTTCTCATACAACAATTTAACTTGCAACTATTTAGGATCTGCTTAGTTCTGCAGATTCTTGTCATGTAACTGCATTGTTACATTTTTGCTGTATTAAGTTTTATTATTTTGTTAGTATTTTGTAAATCCACCTTTTAACACTGCATCTGGGCATGGGTCCTTCGATCAGATTCCAACAAAGTACCTTGACCAAGAATCTATACCAAGTCTCTATCTTCTACTACCTTTCCCAATGTTGGTGCATACTGATCGACTCACTGGGGTATGAATAGAGATGGGCGAATCGATTCTAACGAAGTGGAATTCGTTTAGAATTTCAGGAAAACTTCGGTTCGGAATGAAGTCGAACTTTGGTGTACTTCGGGTGGAACGAAGTGATGCTTTTGATTGATTATAATGGCTGCGAGCACAATGGCGCTACATGGGGCAAAGCACTCTGTGGAGGAAGAATGCATAGCAGCATGACATGTGCAGATGTGAAGACCAATCAGAGACCGGGGCGGCGGGATTCTTTCTGGACGTTCACCCACTATATAAGTCCCGGGCGCAGACGCCTGGGAGCCACACCACTCCTCTCACATGTCCTCATCCCACGGGAAGGTGGCTGCGCGGCTGATAGCCTCTTAACAGCAAAGAATTGATCTATTTATATAGCGATATCTGGAGGGCGGGAGCTCAGCTTGTCCTCAGAACTAGTGTCTCTTAATGTTCTTATCAGAATTTTTTGGGTAATGGATCTGAAATCCCAGTGTCGCGTCCCCACTGCAGCTGCATATTTACATTTCAATATCCAAGTGGCGCATCTAAGCCAGATTCCTGTTGTAATTTCATTAAAAGAAACCGCGTTTTACAATACAAATACCACATCTCATTTTTGGCTCGCGCCTCAATTCCTAATGCGCAATTTACATTACCAAGGGTTCAATTAATCGTTGTTTTGCCTGCTAGTTCAGACCCCCAAGAAACCGACTTTTTTTCATCGCCAAAATATATAACATAGTATTTCCTGTAGCCTAATTCCACAAGCAAAGGTTAATTACAACTGTATCTCTTTGTTGTGGGTGGCGAAAAAACCACAGCAATTGACACGCTACACAAAGCTCCTAGTTTTTATGCGGCTCAATTCTTTGGCGCAATCTTACATCCCAGGGGTTAATTCAAAAGCAGTTGTATCTGTCTGACAAAACATACCACCGTCTTTTTCAAGCCGCCAACAATATAAAAATTTTTTCCTGTAGCCAAATTCCACACCACGCAAAAGGTTAAGTTAAAACTGTATCTCCTTGTTGTGAGGCCCCGCGTAGAAGAAACACGCATTGTAACAATCGACGACAAATCAACTAGTTTTTGCGACTCAATTCCTTTGGCGCAATTTAGCATCCACGGGATTAATTAAGCAGATGTTTTGCTGGGGTCTTTGACAAAAATAAACCGTCTTATCAAAACGCCAAACAAAATATATAAATTTTTCATGTATCCTAATTCACAAGCACAGGAGAATTAACAAACTGTAACTCTTGTTGTGGTGGCGTAGAAAACGACGCCAAAAGAAACACGCTACAAATCTAACTTAGTTTGTGCGTGCTCCAAATCTTTGCTCGCAATTTACATCCAGGGGTTAATTAAGCATGTTTTGCAAGAGTGTGCTGACAAAAAATAAACCGATACTTTTTTATCAAACGCCCAAAATATATAACAATTTTTCCCTGTTAGCCTAAATTTCATGTCCGAAGGTTAATTAACTCCCCGTATTGTGCCTTTTACATTAAGTATAACACACAGTGTTTCTCTTAAACGACACAATACTAGTACACTTTTCCTGGCCATTTGTGGAAGCCAATTTATATGCCAATGGGTACCCAAAGCTCTGTTAACTACTGTGGTTTCATTTGGAGTCAAATACAGGGTGTATATCATAATACAGATACTCATCAATCAACACAGTGTCTGCTACATTTCTTAGAACAAACAGCTATGGTCAGAAACAGATAAGGAGCAGGCTCTGCACCTGCGAGTTAGCAGTGGCACAATCATTCCTGGAACAGGCCCAGGTGCAGCACAGCAAAGTGGACGTCCGCAAGAGGGGTCACTCTGAGGCCACAACTGCCAGCTGTCCATCTAGGCCGCCACAGTGAGTTTTTTTCAGCAACCCACCAAACCCTCCAGCCTAAGGGTTTCTGCGATTGGTTTACAAGGTCATTCTCTCTTCCTCCCCAGATGACATCCTTGACCAACCCCATCCAGAGTTGGTGGGAAACCCTCCAGACACAACCAATAATTGGCATGGCCCGGGAAGCAGGTCAGCGCCCTACCTGTCCCCTCAGCCCCCCCCTCTTTCCCATCCGGTTCCCTCAGACCAGAGATTCAACAATGTGGTCTGGGCTCATCGCCACTATAAAGTCAGGAATTGAACAATGTTGAGGAGGCGGCAGTCCCAGCAGCAACTTGGCAGCGAAGAAGATGGGCCAATTAACGCCTGCTTCATGCAGTAGGCGGCAAAGTATAGAATGTGGAAGAGCGTGGCACATGGGAGGTCATAGTTGTGAGAGGTCCAGCCTCGGCCATACAAATACCCGGTGATGAGACAGCATTGACGATGAAAAACAAATAAGATGAGGACTGTTAGCCGACCCAGCCCACTTGGGAGCCGTGGTGAGGCACAGGGCTTCATCATCGTCCAGGAGAAGAGGGCCGACAGCTATGCGCGTCAGGCAGCAGCGCAGCAGCAACGTGGGTCATGTGGGCCGTGGAAGTCAGCAGTACGAATAGCAGCAGAGTGAGATGTCTTGAAGCCAAGCGGCCTACGTGGTACAAAAAACCCGCTTCGCAGGTCGCAAGAAAGTATCATCAGCAGGGGCTCACGAGCCAGCGGCGGCAGTAGTCACTCAGTGCGGAGCGTTGGCGTTAAAATCCGATACTCGGCGGTGTGGCAGTTCTTTGCTAAGACACCGGAGGAGCCGAATATGGGTATATGTAGAATCTGTGGGCAGAAAGTGAAGCGTGGCCAGGAGCTAACGTTGGCACCACGGCCCTGCGTCAACACATGCAGCGTCACCATCCGGTGGCCTGGGAGAAACGTGGCTCAGATGTGGTGGTCCATCCTGCCGCCGCAGCAACAGCAGCAGCGCCCAGTGGCACGCATGCCATTGCAGCCAGTCAAGGCTCCACCACCTCTGCAGAAGGGAGCTGTTTCTCTTTGACATCATCTCCCGGTCCAGATGCTCCTGCTCCTCGCTACTCATGGCGCCAGCAGTCGTTCAGCGAGGCGATTGCAAAGAGACAACAGTATGCGTCCAACCATCCTAAGGTGCAGCAGCTGACCGTGCTCCTGTCCAAGTTGTTGGTATTGCAGTCCCTCCCTTTCCAAATGGTGGACTCTGCACCATTCAGAGAACTAATGGCTTGTGCCGAGCCGAGATGGAGAGTTCCAAGCCGTAATTTCTTTTCCAAAAAGGCAGTACCAGCACTTCATAAATATGTAGAACAGAAGGTGGGTCAGTCCTTGAGCTTATCGGTTTGTTCCAAGGTGCACGGCAGCGCGGACGTCTGGAGCTGTAACTACGGTCAGGGCCAGTACATGTCCTTTACGGCCCACTGGGTGAATGTGCTTCCAGCCCAGGCACACCAACAACTTGGACAGGAGACGCCGCTTTCTCCTCCACGTTGTCAAACTGCTGCACCTGCGCCAATGTCCGCCTCCTCCTCCTCCACCACCACCACCATCTCAGCCTCCACAAGTACTGCTCCATCATACCACATGTGTAGGGCACAGCGGTGTCACGCAGTTCTACACCTGGCTTGCCTCGGCGAACGAAGTCACACAGGGGAGGAACTGCTCCGCGTCATGCAGCAAGAAATCGATGTGTGGCTTTCTCCGCGCCAACTGCAAATCGGAACCATGGTGACGGACAATGGGAGGAACATGGTGTCCGCGCTGCACCGAGGAGGGATGGTCCATGCGCCCTGCATGGCGCACGTGTTCAATCTGGTTGTGAAAAGGTTCCTGAAGTCTTCCACCGATCTTCAGAACTCTGCATTCTGAAAATGGCAGGAAACTGTGCCATGCACTTTATATTATCCATTCGTACAAAGCCAGAACACCCTCCTCGAGTTGCAGCGCAGAACGGCCTTTTCCCAACACACTCTGATAATGCGATGTATCCACCCGCTGGAATTCCCAGCGTGCACATGTTTAGAACCGACTGTAAGAACAGAGAAAGGCCATTACATGTTTTATTTGTATGATCCAGAGACAGAAGTACTCCCCTTTGAAACCTTTTGATGTCAGCCAGTGGCAGCTCATGCGTGACACCTTTCTGCCGTTTTTTGATGCCAGTCTATGAGGCGACGTTATTTTTCAGTCGCCAGGAACTACGGTGAATGAATAACATCATTCCACGTGCTTCAAGTCCAGAGAACAGATACTGAAAAATCGTCTGGCAGGGGACTGGAGACGTGGCGAAATAACTCTTCGTGGCCATAATTGAGGTCCGGTGGGGACCTGAAATGGAGTGAGGAGGACATTAGGAAGCAGAAGCATTGTTCTAGGGAAATTAGTGGGATTTTCTACCAGGAGACAAAAGGAGAGGAGCAGAGAGCAATGCTGATGGAGGGTGATTGAAATGAGGAAGACGAGGCAGATTACCCCTCAAGCACCGTGGCAATATACAGTGGGAAAGGAGCAGGGTGCCCTCTGTCATTCACTTGTGCAGAATGTCCCTACAGCAGCTTATTTGCCTGGCTAGTGACAGCCGAATATTCAGACGATCAGGCAGAGGGACTGACTTCTTGGCACATCCACCCGTATGGACCCCACGCTACCCGGTCCAAAATGGGAGCCTTTTATCCCAGCTATTGAGAGGAAACAATCTCAATACAATAGGGAAATCCTACGTAATCAGTTGGCTGCTGCCTATTGTGCGGCATCGTCCCTCCCTACCTTCTGACAGGTCTGACCGGGGGTTCCCTCACGCTCACGTACTATAAGATACTTGCCGGCCCGTCCGCTGGGGAAGGTGGGGCGATAAGAGCAAGTACCAGCTCCATCAGTAGAAACCAAAGTCTGGAGTCACAGATGAGCATCTTTCCTTCACCCGCCTAGTGAGGAGGGCAGTCGCCTAGCAGCTGCACAGCAAGACCTGGAGCAGTCCCTGAACAACAGTTAGTGGCCTCTACTTGACAGCACTCTGCCACCTTCATTAGAAGATCCACAGTACTACTGGGCAGCCAAACTGGATGTGTCCGCAAACTTGCCGGTTTGCAGTGGGAGAAGTCTCCTGCCCGGCTAGTAATGTTGCATCAGAGAGGGTTACAGTGTGGCGGGGGCATTCGATACCCCCAATGAAACCCCAAATGTCCACCGGGGAAAAGTGGAACTACAGACCTTTGTCATGATGAATCAGCCGTGGATCGGCCTAGGATTTCCACACACCAATGCCTTAGGGCGTCAGTCTGGGTTTCAAACTACCTGCGTCAAGCCACTATTTCTGATACCTCGCCACCCACTGATGCCACGACCATCTGCTGTGACAGTTTCTCATCTGCCTACCACCATCTTATACAGGGAATGGTATTTGCCACTCCACCTCACACTCTGTCATTGATATGCCGTCTCTATGACCTCATTGCTGCTGCGCTGCTGTTGCGATGACATCCACGACTGGTGTCATTGTGCCACAGTTCTACCTTCGTGCTGCGCACGTGGCTGCTTGCCATGTCCTCCACACTGTTCTCATCTGTGCCACTAGCCTGACCTCAAGCTGTGCTGCCCGTAGCCGTGGACCTCCGCTCTCAGTCATTGTGTCTCACCACTGCTGGCTTCCACCCCTCCTCGTTTTCCACACCTCTCAGAAGCTCATTACATTGTGCCACTAGCCTGTTTCTCATGCTAAGCTGCTGTCGTGACCGTCCACACTGTGTGATTGTGCCCTCTGGTGGCCTAATACTGTTTTGCCACCTTCTAGAATGTCATTGTCCAGCTCACGCCTGATCACATGCTGCTGCTAGTCCGATGACCCTCCACACTGTATCCATTGTGTCACTCTGTGCCGGTAATACTGTATAGCCGCCTCAGAATGTCATTGTGCCAGCGTGCCCTGACCTCGTACAGCTCTGCGCCATTGACCTCCACACTGTTGTTGATTGTGCCACTACTGTGGCCCAATACTGTTTTGGCCACCTCCAGATGATCCATTGTGCCACTGCCCTGATCTCGATGGCAGTCTTGCTGTCGTGGACCTCACACACATGTATCAGTTGGTGCCACTCTGTAGGCCTAATTACTGTATTTGGGGCCGTCCTCCAGAATGTCATAGTGCCACTGCTGCCTCATACTCTGCTGCCGGTAAGGCCGTGACCCCACACAGTGTATTGTCGCACTCTGTGGCCAAATTAACTGATATTTGGGTCCAACTCATAGAATTGTCATTGTGCAACTGCCTGATCTCATGCTGGCTGTTAGCTGTCGTGACCATCCACACTGGGGGGGGGGTCGAGGTGGTGGGGTTGGTTGGCAGGGTGGGCGGGGGGGGGGGTACGGGGGGGGGGGGGGGGGGGGTGGGGGGGGGGGGGGGGGTTGAAGAGGGGGGGGGGGGGTAATACTGTTGTTAGTAGGGAGGCCGCCCCCAGAATGTCATTGTGCCATGTGCCTGACCTCATACTGCTGGCCGCCATGACCTCTACACTGTGTGATTGTGCCACTCCAGTGGCCCAATACTGTTTTGGCCACCTCCAGAATGTCATTGTGGCCACTCACTGCCCTGATCTCATGCTGCTGCTGTCGTGACCTCCACACTAACTTTTTGTATCATTGTGACACACAAGTTGCCTAATACTGTTTTGCCGTCCTCCATAATGTCATTGTGCCACTGCCTGAACCTCAAACTGCATCCGCGTGACCCTCCCACACAGTGTGAATGAGCCACTCTGTGGCCTAATACAGTTTTGTGCCGCCTCCAGAATGTCATTGTGCCACTGCCTGATCTCATACTGCGCGTGCCGCCGTACCTCCATACTGTGTGGGATGGAGCACTCGTGTGCCTAATTCTGTTAAGTCCGCCTCCAGAACTGTCATTGTGCCACTGCCAATCTCCATAACTTGCCTGCCGCCATGAGACCTCCACACTGTGTGCTTGTCCACTCCTGTGGCTGTCCTCGTGTTTTGCCACCCTCCAGAATTTCATTGTGCCACCTGCCTGATCTCATGCTGCTTGCGGTCTTGACCTCCACACTGTATCATTGTTCACTCATGTGGCCAAATACTATTTTGTGCGCCAGTCCAGAATGTCATTGGTTAGTCCACTGCCTGGACCTCATACTGCTGCCGCCTGACCTCCGCACTCAGACAATTGTCCCACCTGTGGCTTCCTCGAGTTTTTTTTTTTGCCACCGTCCAGAATGTCATATGTGTCCACTCCCCTGACCTCATGCTGCTGTGTCTTGCCGCCGACACCGGTCCAACACTCTGGTCACCAAATGTTGCCACATGAGCTTCATCAGCTTGGTTTTTTTTTCCAGCTTTTCGCTGGCATGACTTTATCATGGCAACATTCCCGCTTGAGTTTTTTTGGTCATTTTTGCGCCTCTTAAGTGCCCAGGGAATTTTATAGTGAAGCGATTCTAATAGCGGCGGCAGCCATCTGACGTGACAAACTAAACACTAACATTGAATGAAGACCCAACCAAGGCTCCCTCTGCCTAGTTAAGCATGGCACAACGTTCTACAGCAACCCTGCAGGGCCTCTGTGGCAGGCTGGAAATGGAGCTGCTTTTAAAAAATAACCGCATTCGTGCCGAAGTAATTCGGACCGAATTTATTTTTGTCGGAAAATTCGGCGAAGTGACCGAATCGAATTTTTGAGAAATTCGCCCATCTCTAGGTATGAATACAGTTTTTTCTTCTACTCTAGCTGCAATTGTTCCATTGGGTTGAGGTCTGGGACTATGGAGGTCAATCGATCAACTTCATTGCTATTGAACCATTTCTTCACCAATCTCGATATATGCTTCAGGTTGTTGTCCTGCTGGAACATTATGTAGTCCATTTCATACCTACAGTACTCAAGTGTAAGAAGTAACTCATCTTTTAGGTTACTCACATATAGCTCAGCATTGAGACCACCAATGATCCAGGTCAAGTATCCAACATCTTTGACTGTGAAACAACCCCATGTCATCAGGCTTCCTCCACCGAACTTGACAGTTCCTCCAGTTTCTCGATCTGTTAGCCCCCTTTTCCCTTGATTCTTCCAGACACATTTTCCCCCTTCAGAGTCCAGGCCATTGGCTTTCGTCTCATTGCTCCAAATCACCCGTTTCCAATCTTCTACTGTCCACTTTTCGTACTTTTTTTCAAACTCCAGCCAACACTTCTTATGATGATATTGAAGTTCAGGCCTCTTCACCTTTTTTGGGTCACCATTCCAGACTTGTGTAATGCGCATCAGACAGTGCTTGCATGAACGTTTCTGATCTCACTTTTACATACGAGTTACCTCCACTGCGTGTTTGTCGTACCAGAACTGATAGACCTTGTGATGAGTTGACTTGTTGACTCTGATATTTTGCCTGGACATCCACCTCTTGGCTTTGGAACGGACGGACTTCTTCCAGCTGTCATGGTCTCACATGATGCAGTTTGGCCATTTTCTTCATGGCTGCTCCAGGATTCGAACCAGTCACCTTTTGCTTGGGAATTAACCTAGTACACTGAGCTATTAGGAAATGTAAGAACAGGTTGTAATATGTAGTATACAAGAAGAAAAAAAGATTGTTTCACCACCAGGAGCAAAACAGTAGTAATGACAGGAATCTGCATAACTAAATATATGTTTGACTTATGTTATGTATGTAACCCCCTGAATGTACAGCGCCCTGGAATAAATGGCGCTATAAAATAAATAATAATAATAATAAGTTAAATATTTACAAGTCAAATTTATATATGAGATAGCCTAGATGATTGACTACAAAGTAACAGTAGCCTCATGTTCAAAGCTGTAGTAGATGGTGAGATATGGAGCCTGAAAGTAAAAAGTTCAAAACATTGTTACCCTTTTGCTTGTCAGTGTACATTGCACCTTTCTTTTTTTGGAAAGGAATTCTAAATGAAGGCTTTCTACTCACCTCTCCTCTCAACTCACCTATCCAATCTAAATTTTATAATGTTTGTTTCCTTACATTGTACTTTTAAAGATATGGTTTGTTGACTGGTTAACTTTAAATAATTTTTTAGTTTTCAGTCTATCAGGTAATTTCTGGGGCTTTACATAAGAGCAGTGATAGAAATGCTGAGCTGCGTGATATATTGTTTATATGATGTGTGGGCAAGATTTCTGAATAAAAAGTAAAGTAAACCCTGAAAGGACTCCTATGAAAGGCAGAGAAAGTCTTGTTGACACCAACCAAGTACATTAATTAAGCTTTCCCTTTATTAGTTTCTGAACAGAGAAGGCTGTGAATGACTGAGTGGATGGGGTAATCAGAACTCTCACTGTTTGTCCTAGGAATCTTGATAATTTTCTCTGGTTTTTACTCAATTTTTCCGCTTCAAATCTTATTAAACTAGTGAAGAGAGGGAGCAGTGCATGACCCTGTCACCTGCACGCTTCTTTGTGGTTCTTTTGGTCCTTACACTACCCTTTTAGAGACAAGACATACAACAGTGTATATTTTTATCTGTGTGCCTTTAAATATATTTGCTTTAAGCTCTCCCACATTTCCATATCTTAAGTAAAAAAAAAATTTTGGGATGTGATGGAGAATTTAATTTATAAAATGACTACACATATATCTTAAATCTTTTTAGTGATGACTGACATAAATAAGGATACCATTACATTTAAATCTTGACAACCTATGTTTTGAACATTGCAAGAGATAAAAAAGCGCTTACAGTTAATTAGCACTTTAATTCTTGTTTAGATTGAGAAATGCGAAATAGAAACCTTTAATTTGTTGTGTTTATGTGCAGTAAAGCATATGTTCTGTATGGTTTGTATTGGCATTGGAGACTTTGGCCTCTTAGTATTCCAACAGTGCGCTGAGCCTTTCTTGGCACAATGATTAATCTTTAACGGATGCTGTTAAAAAGAACCTTTTATCTAGCTGGGTTCTTATTATTTTATTTTATCTTTACAGTGTCATTTCAAACTGTTGGCATCCACTAAATGATGATTACTTGAAGTGCCAATCAGGGGACAGAAGAAATGAGCTCAGGTTCTGGCTGGCAAAACATTGTCAGCCAGTCACAGAATGGATTTAGGGTACAAGACCTTTTGTTTCATCTATCTATCTATCTATCTATCTATCCTTTTATAAAACTGTATTTTACAGTCTTTTGAAGTAAAGAGAATATATCACAATGACAGACTTCAATAAACAGGCATCAATTCACTGTTATTACATTGTTAGATATGTTGGACCACATTACTTTATTTTGATGAAAAACTGTCTGAAAATGATGTCAACAGTACTGGCCACCTCCATAAAATATGCACACAGAGTGGAAATGCTAACTTTTTCCTTGATGCCCCTTTTGCATGATGCTTTGGGTCTCCACCACCAGTATAATTATGTATTTAAACATACACTCTGGCATAGCCAAAGACTTTAAAAGATCAAAAATAATATACTTGTGACTATATTTAGTCTTCTACATCTACTATGTTTTTCTTTCCCTTAAATAGAATATATGCCAGCATAAAACACACCAAATGTAGTCAGAAGTAGAATACTTTGTGTCTGGTGAAGCCCATGGCTGCATTGTAGGTGTGCCTCAGTATATGTTTGAATAGCTTTCTGATAGTATGGAGACATAAACTGGCAGTGAAGCATAGAATGAAATGTGGATGGGGCCTAAACTGCAAAATGTAGAATGCTTCCTGTCTGACTGAAGTGTTTATTTTTTATTGCTGGCCGAAATGGAATAACTAAGATTGAGATTATTGATAGTAAATGATTTATCAGTTTGATAGCTTGCTACAATTTATTAGTAAAATTCTTATAATATATAGGTTTATCCAGGAGAACACCAAAAACATCCTAGATGAAAAGTTTTAGTCAGTCCAGTATAAATTACAAGAATCATAAGTTGCATAGACAAATCACTGTTACATAGGGCGATTGCACCAGTTTAGTTATGCCACGTCTCCCCATCATTCGAAAGCTTATTCTAAAGCCAATAGTAGCATTAGTTTAAAGTATGAGAGGCATTTGTTACATTGAGGAGAACTTGCACTCTACCTGGCACTCTGACATGTGTTTCACACTTCTGCTGCTTTAGGGGGACCTTGAAGTGTAAGTGTGAATTCCTGTAATTTATACTGGACTGACTCATTTGAGATGTTTTTGGTGTTTTCCATGATAAATCTCTTGTATGTCTTGTATTTTCTAATAAATATTAATATGCTTTAAGAAATTGACATTGGGTCAGCACTCCAGTTTTGTAGTATTGCACTCCAGTTGTGTATTGAATTCCGGAATTTCCCTAGTACTCGTTATTTAGAGTAAAAGAAGATTGTGCTCATCTGTAACAATATATACAGTGCGGAAAAAAAGTATTTGATACACTAGCAAATAGAGAGGTCTGTAATTTTTTTTCATATTCAAAAGAAAACTTTATTAAGCAAATGCCACATACAGAACACAAACATCACAGCAGTTGAAATAATGACATCATATGATCCAAGATTAAAGAACAGGCAATCATTTGTAGTGAACAACGCATAATTTCCAGGCGGCATAAAATTATCAGACACCATAAGAAAAGAGAAAAAAAAAAAAGAATCAAACAGTCTGAGCAGAAACTGTCTACAAAGAAAAGGATTAAAAAACTGAATACAATAGAGAAAAGAAAAAGAAAAACCATACTATATCGTAAGCAGGATGTCCCATAAAGGACAATTGACATCTATAGATTTGGCACTTTTAAAAAAGAGCAATGCTGTGATATCAGGTTGTAGGGAGCTGTCTGGCAGCAGTACTATAATCCCAGAAAAGAGATTCACACTTATGCAGAAAATCATGTATGTTGCATAGTCTGGCGATTTGGTAAATTCAATCCATGGTCTCCACGTCAGACCATAATGCTCTCTCATACTAATACTATCCAGCCTCAGATCCTCCATACACTGAAGGAAAAAAATCTGAGAGGTCTGTAATTTTTATTGTAGGGGCTCTTCAAATGTGAGAGACAGAATCTGAAAAAAAAATCCAAAAAATCGCATTTTATGATTTTTAAACAATTAATTTGCATTTTATTGCATGAAACAAGTATCTGATACAATAGAAAAAGGAACTTAATATTTGGTACAGAAAAAAACTTCTCCATACGGATCTTCTCAAGATTCTTCAGGTTTCAAGGCTGTAATTGGCTACATTAAGTTTCAGCTCCGTCCAAAGATTTTTGATTGGTTTCAGGTGTGGAGACTGGCAAGGCCACTTCAGGACCTTGAAATGCTTCTTATGAAGCCACTACTTAGTTACCCTGGCTGTGTGTTTCGGGTCATTGTCATGCTGAAAGACTCAGCCACAACCCAACTTCAATGCTGACACTGATGGAAGGAGGTTGTTGGCCAAAATCTTGCAATACATGGCCCCATCTATCTTTCCTTAAATATGGTGCGTTTGTTCTGTCCCCTTTGCAGAAAAGCACCTCCAACGTATGATGTTTCCACCCCCATGCGCCACGGTTAGGATGGTGTTCTTGGAGTTTTATTCATCCTTCTTCTTGCTCCAAACACGGCAAGTTGATACCAAAAAGTTCTATTTTGGTTTTATCTGACCACATGAATATCTCCCATTCCTGCTCTGGATCAGATCATCCAGATGGTCATTGGTGATCTTTAAATGGGTCTGAACATCTGCTGGTGTGAGCAGTGGGACCTTGTGTGCCCTGCAGGATTTTAATCCATTGCAACATAGTGTGTTACTAAAAGTAATCTATGAGACCTGTGTTCCCAGCTCTATTCAGGTCATTGACCACATCCCTCTATATAGTCTGTGTTGATTCCTAAACTTTCTCAGAATCATCCTTACCCCAGGAGGCGAGATCTTGCATGGAGCCCCAGACCGAAGATGATTGACAGTCATCTTGTTTCTTCCATTTTCTAATAATTGCGGCAACAGTTGTTGCCATCTCATCAAGCTGCTCGCCTATTGTGCTGTAGCTCATCCCATCCTTGTGCAGATCTAGTCTTGGTCATGGTGAAGAGGTTGGAGTGTGATTGAGTGTGTGGACAGGTTTCTTTTATACAAGTTCAAACAGGTGCAATTAATACAGGTTATGAGTGCAGAGTATGAGGGCTTATTTTTTTAAAAAAAACTAACAGGTTTGTGAGAGCCAAAAGTCTTGCTGGTTTGTAGGTGATCAAATCCTTATTTCATGCAATAAAATGCAAATCAATTATTTTAAAAACTTAGATTTTTTTTCTGGATTTTTGTTTTAGATTCTGTCTCTTGCAGAATTGCCAGTGTATCAAATACTTATGTTCCCCACTGTATGCCATATGAATTATTTTGTACTAATGTATCTGTGAAGGTAAAATGTTTGTTATAAAGGCACTGTATACTCTTGAGTTTTTTAATGCCATCAGGGATTTTTTTTGTGTTTCTTTTTTTTTGGGGGGGGTATTAATTTATGATTAGTTTTTCTAATAGTATAGTAATAGTGCCAGGAATAAAAATAGTAAACTGAACTACAGCTATGTGTACTTTTATGGCAATAAGGAGCTAAATGGTTAATGCCAATTCTTTTTTAAGATTGTGCATTTCTTTAAAAATGTAATGAAAAGCCTGAAGCACCAGTGAGGTATTATACAATTGAGTGAAGAATTAGTCAGTAGGGGCCACTTCAAATAACATAATCCAATGACTTGGTTTTTTCTTTAAATACACTTTTCTTTGTTAAAAAAATGCATTTCATCTCATAAAATGGCTCTTAGGTGAATGGAAAAGTCACTTTGACATAACAAAATAGAATGAAAGCTTCATTTTTGTACAAGATTTTTTTTTGCTTATCATTATGCTTAGCTATCATCCTGATATACTGTACCTTTTACTACTCTTTTGCTAAAGAAAATGTTAACAGTTCCTCTTATATGTGTACCTTCTCTAGAGGAAGTCAGAACATTATTGGGAACTTTGTAGACAATCTTTCTGAAAACCAAGTTTGATACAGGTGACAAAGAGATAACACTAAGGTTAGGCACATTTCTTAATGGATAATTTACTGAAGTTATTATATAAATGAAGTGTCTTACGTCCGGATAAGAACAGTGCCGGGGAATGGCATTTCCTAAGATGAAAATTATTACATTTCTTTACTATTTTTGTAATGAAGGAAAGAACAGTACATTGTGAAAAAGTTAAACAATTAAATTCGGAATTTACCACACATGCCATGTGCTGCCCACCTGCGGTATAACTTCCTTTTGATTTCTTCTGCGGTGACTTTAAATTCCCTCACCTCACCCCACTTGTTAGTGTTGATATGTAATTTTGTTTCTTTACACTGGAACAGCCAGATGCAACTGAAGCCATCAAGCAAGCATACATTACCATTTAGGTAGAATATGCCTCTGGTGAGTGGAGTGCAGTTTACCTTTAAACAAGAGTATTTGTTATGGTGACTAAGTATTTGCTACTGTGAGCATTAGTGATTATCCGCTATTTATTTTTACTGTGTTTGTCTGTAGTGATTGCTTGTCAACTGTTCGTATTTGGAGTTGATTAGCTGATCATGCTGTGCAGTGTGAACTCTTTTAGAGGGGAGTGGTTAATTACTAGCCTCTCTATATAAGTTTTCTGGTTTTGGCATCATGAGGTTGTTGATAGAGGAACTCCGTTTGGTTGTGTCTTTTTTAGCCTGCATCTAATATATTTATCTGTGTCTATCTGTTCTGTACTATTATGTCCTGTGATGAAAATGATCACATCTCTTAACTATTTTTGAAATGAAAAAAATTAATGCACACTGTCAAAAAGATAAACAATTAAATACTGCATGTACTGCATATACAGTTGAAACCAGAAGTTTACATACACTATATAAAAAGACACATATGCATGTTTTGATCACTATCGGACATAAAATCAGAATAAACCTTACCCGTTTTAGGTCAATTAGGATTACTAAAATTATTTATTTTTGCCAAATGCCACAATAATATGAGAGAGAGAAAATTTCTTAAGGCATTTTTATTACTTTCTGCAAAGTCAAAAGTTTGCATACACTAGAATTACTATGACTTTAAACTATTTGGAACAGCCCATATGATGATAAATTTATTGACAACATCTGAGTTAATCAGAGACATACCTGTGGATGTATTAAAGCACACCAGAAAGTCTAAAGAAATCAGCCAAGATATCAGGAAGAGAATTGTGGACTTGCACAAGTCTGGATCATCCTTGGGTGCAATTTCAGGTAACAGAAGGTGCCTCATTCATCTGTACAAACAATTATATGCTAGTACAAACAAGATGGAAATGTCCAGACATCATACCGCGGAGGAAGGAGGTGGGTTCTCTGTCTCAGAGATCAACGTGCTTTGGTCTGACAAGTGCATATCAACCCAGGAACAGAAGCAAAAGACCTTATGAAGATGCTGGTGGAAGCTGGTAAGATTGTGTCATTATCCACAGTGAAACAAGTACTGTGTCAACACGGGCTGAAAGGCCACTCTGCCAGGAAGAAGCCATTACTCCAAAAGAAACATATAAAAGCCAGATTAATGTTTGCAAATGCACACAGGAACAAAGACCTACATTTTTGGAGACATGTCTTGTGCTCTGCTGAAACTTAAATTGAACGGTTTGGCCATAATGACCGTTGTTACGTTTGGAGGAAAAAAGGAGAAGCTTTGAAGTGACAGCATCATGTTGTGGGGTTGTTTTGCTGCAGGAGGGACTGGTGCACTTCACAAAATAGATGGCATCTTGAAGAAAAAAGATAATGTGACAAAACTGAAGAAACCTCTCAAGACATCAGCCAGGAAGTTAAAGCTTGGCCGGAAATGGGTCTTCCAAAGGGACACTGACCAGAAGCATACTGCCAAACTGGTTACAAAGTGGCTTAAGGATAACCAAATCAATGTTTTGGAGTGGCCATCACAAAGCCCTGATCTCATTCCAATTGAAAATTTTTGGGGGCAATTTGGGAAAGGGCAGGTCGAAAAGGCACCTACAAACGGGCTCATTACACAAGTTCTTCAGGGGGAAGGGGCCAAAATTCCTAGAAACATTGTGAATATTTGAGAAGGAACCCAAAAATTTGACCCAATCGAACTTTTTTAGAAAGAAAAACCCCATATATGTTTTTTTTAGATGTTTTGTAAACTTCGGGTTTCAACTGTCCCATGTCGCCCCATCTGCATTTAAGTTCCCACTTTTTAGATTCTAGGATACAAAGAAGCTATACAATTGTACTATTTTAAATACCAAAACACCAAAATTGCAGAAACTGAAAACATTAAACACCTTTATAACTTAAAAGTAATTTTTATATAGGTAATTTTTTCCTTCTAAGAGGAGAGTTGCTGCGTTTGGATCAAAGGTTTTAAAGAAGTGTTTTTAGGAGTATTCGACGGCGATTTTCCCCTTTTTTTTTTTTAAGGGGCTTTTTGTTTAAGTGTGGGCTTAAAATTGGGGGGACTTTAGTTTGGGGCTTTTAAAAAGGGGCAGTATTATACAGTTTTTTTCAATTTGTACTGTATTTTTTTTCTTTTTTTTATTTTTTTTTTTTTGGTAACTCCCCATGATTTCCTTGTTTGACAATCTGTCCATGCAAAACCCCTTTGAAATGTATCACCCTTTGAGCAACGTTGGGGGGGCATACTGCGTGCAAGAGGGGCACACTGCACTTTTTAGAACCCCTATCCGGATCTAAATGACAATGGCACACTGAGATCCTTTTCCAAATTTGGAAGCAGTTTAACTCTCACTGAGCAATCACGCACGGGGTGTAGATGCGAAAGGTGGTAGAAATGGGGTCAGGAACATGAGGCACTAGCTGGGAACAGTTAAAAAGGGGGAAAGGGGGAAGAGGGGTCAGGGAGGCTACCCCTGTTTGGGTACACCCAACAAATTTGAAAATTTGGGCGGATGGGGGGTGTCACTCAAAAATACATTGCGCAGCAAACACCCCCCTTCTGCTCCAGTAAGATTGGAATAGGGATACAGGGCAGGCTAGACAGGTCATATTGGGACCCCTTTAATAGGGGCCAACAGGCAATCTGCGACAAAGACCGAATCGTCGAACTGTATGTTTTTACCGGGGCTCAGGTTTGACATACGCGGATCGGCGACAGATTGCTGGGGGTGGCTGGTGAAACCCATTTCAGGGCCCAAATGGCACCAAGACAAGTTAAGTTAGGGGAGTTCCTTAAAAATATTTCGGGGGACTTAGGGCAAAAACCCAAGACAAGGACCTCCGGGGAAATATTTTTCAGAAATTTTTACCTTTCCAGGGGCCACACCAAAAGAGCAAGGAGATTAGAGAGGTGAATTGGCCAAAACTTGGTGTTGAAAGAGGGTTTTTGGGTTTTTGGAGAACTCTGATTCTGTCTTGGCTACGGCCTAGCAGGACAGGCGCACTAAATGGGAGGGTGCAGCTGTATTTTTTGGCAAAAGGCAGGAAGCGGGAGGAATATTTAAACTGGGGACTGGGGGGGGGGGAAACTACACAAAGCGTGCAAGATATGAAGATAGGAGCGGGGAATTATAATAAATCAGGGGGGGGGGAGTGGGGGGGGGGTTTCAATAGTTAAAAAAAAAAGGGGAAAAGGAATAAAAACTGGAAAATCTCAAAATTGCATCTGACAAGCCAGGATCTGACCAACAAAATAAATAAAACTAGAAGTTTTTAAAATGCAAAGAAAAAAATGACATAGGGGGGATAACTGAACAGGGCGGACAGAGCTACACTGGTGTTAACCCCTTGCAGGTTACATCTTTTAGAAGTGACCAAAACACCGAAAGGGGGGTGTCTGTCTCTATTAAAATCCTTCTGAACCCAACACCGGGAAGATATAGTACAGGTAGGAACAGTGGAACACTATGGTAAATATACTTGGGGAAGAACATAATATAATTCTAATGGGGGTCTCTATGGGGCCTCCAAAAAAACAAACCCAAAAAAATTTTCCTCAGCAAATAATGAAGCATCAATCAGAATGGGGTTTTATTCGGGGCGACTTTAACTACCCAACATTAACGGGGAATCTGAAACCCTTTAGCCCCAAAAAGGAAAACAGGTTTTTGTCTATAACTAAAAGAAAATTTCCTTTTTCCCAAATGGGCACGAACCACTAGGGGAAAGGCCCTTCTAACTTAATATTGACTAATAGACCGACAGAGTAAAAAAGGTTCGGTTTTAGGGGCACCTAGGGAATAGGGACCAAATAAAAAAACTTCCATTACCCTTTCAATAGAGCTTTTGTCATGGAGCCACAAAAAATTTAATTTGGGGAAGGCAAAAATTTACCCGCTTAAGAGGCACTAAACTGTATGCTGGGACAAGGTTTTAAAAAAATAGCAGAACAAAAAAAATTTTGGGGAGATCTTTAAAAACATTTTAAGGGCGCCCACTGTAAAGGGTACATACCAAGGGTAAAAAAATAATTAGAAACAGAAAAACCCAATAGGGATCAACAAGATGAAAGGAGGCAAAAAAATCAAAAAAAGCTTTCACTAAAAAAGGGGGGCATGAAGAGGCCAAAAAAATAAGGAAAAAATAAAAGTGTTAAAATAAAGAAAAGGGCAGCAAACTGGAGACAAAAAGACTTTTTGCAATAGAAAGTAAACTAACCCCAAAATATTTTTTAATATATAAATTAAAAAGATTAAAAAAAGAAAATTTTGGCCCTTTTAAAAAAATACTGGGGGAAGACATAAGGCGAGGGGAAAAACAAACCTTTTAAAAACAATTTTTTCCCCCACTGTTTTTTACCTGGGGAGGATGAGCGCCTTTAAACAAGGGATAGGTAAACTCCAACTTAAAAATTTTGGGTCTAACCCGGGAAGAATGCAGCTCCCCCTTTAAGAAAAAATAAAAAAATCCACGGTCCAAGGGCATAACCCATGTCCAAAGAGAGTTTAGTGGTCAAGATAGCCCCTTTTCTTAATATTTAGGACTGCTAATAACGGGGTATGCCCCCAAAGATTGGGCATAGCAAATTTTGGGCCAATATTAAAAAAGGGTCAAAAAGACCGGGAAACAAAGGGCCCGAAGCTTAACCTCGTTGTGGGTAAAATGTTTTTGAAGGTTTTTTTAGAGATGCTACCCGGGGAGTATCTAAAAGAAAATAAATGTTAACCCCATTCCACATGGGTTTATGGGGATCGGTCCGCAGACTAACTTATCACTCTATGAGGAATCATGCTAGACGGGATCGGGTGAGGCACTGATGCAATATCAAAATTTTTTCTAAAGCATTTGATACGGTGCCACAAAAAAGGGTTGGTAAATAAAATGAGAATGCTTGGACTGGGGAAAATGTGTGAAAAAGGGTATAACTGGCTCACTGATAGAAAAAAAAGGTAAAATTAACGGAACATACCAGACTGGACGCTTTACTATGGGGTACCACAAGGTCAGTATTGGGCCCCATCCTTTTAACATTTTTATTAATGATCTTACCCCGGATTCACAGAAAACCCCCTTTTTCGACGATTTCTAAGCTCTGTAACTAATCAACACAAAAGGAAAAGGATTAACCCAAAAAATCGGATAAATTGGAGGCCCGGCAGGAAATAGCAATGAGGTTTAATACAGATAAATGCAAGGTTTTCACATGGGGGGGAAAAAAACCATTACAAATTACATTTTTTAAAGGGAAAAAAACTGGGGAAAAAAGGACATAGAAGGGCTTGGAATCCATGGACAGAAACTTAACTTACAGCCAAAGCAGGCAGCAGCTGCCAAAGGGTAAAAAGTCATGGGGGTAATTTAAAAAGGGGAAAGGCACATGATAAACATTATTATCCCTTATACAAGTCACGGTTAGACCCCCACAAGGAATATTGGGGTACATTTTGGGCACCATCACGGAAAAACATTTTAAGCTTAAAAGGTACAAAGGCGGGGAACAAAAAAATAAAAGGACTGGTGGGCTACAGTACCCAGAAAAAATTAGCAAGATTAGGGTATTTTGTTTAGGAAAAGACTCAATATAAACTCCCCAAGATTTATTTATACCCCCGGGCGTATTAAACAAGGGGGCATCCTCTATCTTGAAGGGAAAAAAAATTTCTACATAAAAAAGAAAGGATTCTTTTTTTGTAAAGCTGAACTAAATTCTTTTTTTTGGGGGAGCAGTATAAATGAGGTTACCTTTATTGTACAGGTCACTATGATTCTGATGTGTTTTATTAAATTATGTTTTAATCTGCTCTGCAGTGCCATTTCTTAAGACAAATAACTTTTTTTTTTCCATCTATGGACCTGTATAAGGGGTTTTTTTTTTCCGGGCAAAGTGGGTTTTTTATTGGGGACCATTTTCAAGGTGGAAAGTGGGAAAGAAAAACAAAAAGTAATTTAAGTTGGTTATTTATTATGCCTCACTGTGCAGAGTAGAAGTTATATATTTTGATTGATCGGGCCTTCACAGATACGACAATATACATTTTTTATTTTTTTATTTGTAAAATGTGGAAAGGAGGAGGGTGTTTTAAACTTTTTAATACATTATTCTTAACTTTTTAAATATTTTTTACTTGTAATTTTAAGTTTCCCTAGGTACTTGCCAATATAGTAACATAAAATGGTCCTGGGAAACCTTCATTATCACCTGCAATTTTGTTGTGGGGCAGCCAATCAGGAGTTTCGAGGGGCACCACCCCTCCCTGTATACATGCTAAGATGCGGGGGTTGTGTTAATCGCGCTATCTAGGTAGTTAAAATGCCAGGATCTGAGTTATAATATTCAACAACATGCTTGACCTCATTAGGTCAAAACAGTGAACTTTCATATTTTCTAATCTGCTGGATGCTGTCTCCTTGTTGTGGAATATTGTGTCAGTTACCCGTGGGTTTTGGATTAGAGACTCGCTCCAAAAAGCTTCAAGGGTTTTGATGCTGGTTTTTCCCATTTTTTGTGGAGAATATGAGTTATATCCTCTCCCAGCCGCTGAAGGGTAGCATTGGCTGTAAGTATACCTGCCGTGTATAGAGAAGGCTTAGTTCCTGAGCCTGTTACAGTACATACATATTTGCCTTGCTTACTAAAAGGCAGAGTTAGGTGCTCTGGGTAGTTATCTGCCTTTGCCTACCTGTCGTCCTAGCACTGTTGCTGTTATACTTTTAGGCCACAGGGATAAAGGTGCATAGAGCCCTTGAGACTGGCCATGAAAGTGGATACAGTTTAAAATGGCATTCCCGTGGGGGCCACTCTGGGAATATGGGCCTTTGCCATATTCCTCCCTCCCTAACGTTCCTACCTCTAAATGCTGTGACGCCTCGCCTGCGTCCGGACGCCCTCCTGAGCCGTCCTGGGGGTCCCTTTAGCTCATGGATCGCCGTCTTTTGTAGATCGGTATTGGCTCATACCATAAGGCACTCTTGATTTGCAGGCTTTGGTTCACTGGCCTCAACCAGTTTTTAAATTCAGACACAGCTATTACAAAAAAAAATCCTGGGCCGCTGGCCACTAACTACACATAGAAATAGACCCTGTCTATCGGTATTCTGGCCCCTAATGTCCAGCATCAACACAGTGTACTCTCTCGTACGTTATTGGCTACCCTCAAGCCTCTGGGGGCCAGAGCCTCTCTCCGGCTCCTCTGCTGCACTACCAGCTAGCAGACCACGCCCCCCTGATCACCTGTAGAAGGGGGCCCCTCTTATAGCCCTACAGGGATTGGCCCAAAACCTGCCTGGAACGTGGGAGGGCCTCCCACCCAACGCTACGACCGGGTCCCGGGAAAGGAGACCCATACCGGCTGCAAGGCAGCCATTCTAGCTACCTGTGTCAGTAACCTATTGTCACTGACACCAGCAAGTCTCCTTCCCCCACCAAACCCAGACATTCGGTGGCACGTTTTCAGCAGGTACCCTGCTGAATTCCGCATAGTGGCAGAGACCTGCTACTGCACACAGTCACTCGGCCACATACCCTCCCCCCTAAAATAAGGCCGTGGGTCTTTTTCCCCTTGTGCCATCACCCCTCCGGATCAAAGCTCCTACTTTGGGGCAACATTTTCCTTAATCTTCGGGGGCAAGATGAAATTGTCCACACAACCAACTCTGTTGTGGGCTCAAAACCATCCCACTCAGCACATGTTGGGCAACCAATCGTTACTGCCATTTTACATAGACATCACAACCCATGCACGCTCTGCTACACAGATGTTACCACCTTTCCACCTGCATTTTGACCTTCACAGGTTTACTAGTGAAAATCCAATACCAGCGCTATTCGGTCTTGTAGTCCTTTTTTCCATACCCGGTTACCCTGGCATTGTCCCCATTTGGGCAAAGTTTCACAAATCGGGGGTCCTCACATCAGCAAAAGGCACCTGGTTATCCCAGCAACCACACAAATGTCACCAAAGCTGTAATGAAGCACACCTTTCGGGGTTTTCTATCCACCATGGCCATTTGGGGCGCACCTGAGCCCAAACCTACTACCTCTTTGTCTGCAGGAAATAAAATTCGCCCTAAACTTCTCTATGTCCCAAGTCCTCTGGTCCTCACTCACCATCTCCTGCCTTTTACAAGCCTACTACATCCTCAAATTTTTTCTCTGGACAGCACCCACCGTGGTATATGGTACATCTGTGCTCCCCATAAACCCCTGCTGGTCAATAATCACAGGGTTACTGAAAGGCCCTCGCTACCTCTGGGAAACCTCTACCGCTGACCCCAGCTTCTCTACCAGGTGGGTTTCTAATGTCTGAGGACCCCCACTTGTCCCTCCATACACTTGACGTACAGCAGTGGGAAGACCACTTTACATGGCCTGTTTCCGTTTTTTCATGAAATTTACCTTGCATGCCCCACAGGGGTCCCTAGTACCACCTGATTTTAAACAGCCCCTAACAGGGGTTTGACTTGTGGTAACCCTCTGGCAGGCTTACATATCACTATAGGGCCCCACAAACAATGCATAGTCCGCAATACAAACCTCACCACCATCAGCGGGCATGCAAATGGTTTCAGCGTCACCATTGGCAACCTCTATAGACCCCTTTGTCTGCCATGATGACCTTACCTGCCACCCCACCAGGGACAGAGGAAAACTTCCCCTGTGCACACTTCTCACTGGCGCTTCTAGCAGCAGACACTCATGTATCAATGGGTGGAGATGTTTCTCTCACATCCCTTATACCCATCTCAAGGAGAACCCTCAGCTCTGCCTTGGGATACTTCAAATATCTTGCTCCAAAACCCAAATTCACACAACAGCGGGAGGCACGGCAGACACTTTTTATACAGGGACATTAGTCATAACCGCCCGCTATTACCTTTATAGTTCTCCCACTCATACACCAAACTGGCCGTGTTTTCACATCAGGCAACTCCTTCACCTTTTTAGCCCTTTTAGGTTCAGCGGACATCTCCCCTGCAAATGGCATCCCCCTGCCGCTCGCGCCCCAAACCACAGGACATAATACCTCTGAGATACTGTTAATATGTTTCTTTCCCTCTCCTGTAAGGAATATGTAATCAGCTCCTCAGAACCAGACACCTCTTTACCATCTGGGGATTTAAACCTGCTCACATGCCTCTCACTAGGGTTCAAGCCTACACCCCCTCTGTGGTGTCTAGCAGCTCACTCCTTCCATCACCGCAGTCTTTGTGATCATGGCAGAAAAAGCTACTGGCAATACAGCAACCCTTGAGGCAAGTGAAATCCGTAGTTTCTACAGAGCTCAGCACACATTTTTCCCCTACACAGGGAATCTGAGGCTGCATTCAGCAGGCAGACATCACCCAGAATCTGGACACACCCCCCATTAAACTCGTCTCCTCACACAGTGTAGGAGTGCAAACATCTCCAGCATTCTCTAGTTCCCTTGCAGGCTGCACACTGAAGCAGGAAAGTCCCTCTCTGGGACCATCAGCAGTCACACAGACCTGGTGGCTATCAGTCCCTGGGCTCGCATTACCTGCACTTGCAGGCTACAAACAGGTACCCTACAGCGGCTGGGGTCACTTGCAACACACTCACCAGCTGGACTCCAGACACTTCACACACATCTTCAGGCACGCACACTCAAATGTTTTTATTTGCAGAAGGTGCAGGAGATACCATGTTTCTAGGTGCAACCACATTAACTCCTCCTGAGTCTGTAGTGTTAACCCATTTTCTCCCAGATTGTCATTCACCCCAGGACATACACTCTCTGCTACAGACTCAGCACTGTTAAACAGACCTCTAGGGGGACTCTTGAGCTTGTCTGTGCTACAGCTGGGGTTGGCATTGCTTCAGGAGCTAGTTTCACACTCTGCTTTTACTTTCGCTAGCCCTGACAAACCATAACCTCCAGGGGCAGACCTGAGCTGCTCTCCTCTACTGTTACAACATTTTTAGAAGCAGGTTCACACATTGCAGTAACCAATGCTAACTCTGTGACCCCCACCAACAACCCCCTGCTCAGGTAGTTGGACAGAGCCAACCATTACAGGCCCCTTTTCCGCTTTAGTAACCTTTGCAACCGGCAATATAGTGCAAATGGGCCTGAACATAGAGTCCATCAGACTTTCCAGTCCAAAATACCTGTGTCAATCTTTTTTCCACTCTCATCTCAGGACTTGGCACAGCATACTCCACAGGGGGCACTTCCCAGAGAAGTCACTTGTTTTCCCCGATGCCTTGGCTGTTGCCCACAATGCCCGAAATGGGGGAAGTCTCTACCAAGTAGACACCCGGATTGTAGGTCTATCACAAATCGCCAGGGTATGCATGACAGTCCCACAACAGGTTCAAAATACATCAGAATGGTCTTACCATATTCTGGACGGGTCTTCACACTGTGGTACGATGTCTGGGTGCACCTTGGAGACATCTTGGCGACAGTCCAGTCCACCCACATGGGAGATTATCCCCCCAGTAACCAGTGCATCCGTGGTGACACGTTCTCTGACCTCCGGATCAAAGGACTCTCAGGAACACATCCCGCTCTATGGGCCTTTCCAGTGCAGCGCCTCCTGCTGGATAGTGCGGTTTCCTGCAGTCCGCAGTTTGTTGCCCCTTAGTAATGACCCCGGGTCCTTATCTTTGCCGTCTTGTTTTTCCGGGGACTTTGTTCACCCTTGGGAAGGGGGCCCCGGACCTCTTACAACAGACATCCTTTTGGCACACTTTTCCCTCTGCAGACATCCACACAGAGGTCAGGCTGGTTGCCCCCTGGCAACGGAACCTCCAACCACAGTTCTCTCGGCATTCAGAGGACCGCAAGGTTGAGTAACACCTTTTACGGGGTCATATGGCGCACCAGCTCAAAAATATCTTCCATAGTAAAAACAAAAAGTTTCCAGGCACAAGACAGTCTCTTTACCGGGTGCGTCCCCCGTCTTCACAGAGATTTCTCTTGCTCCACAGAGTTAATGTTTTCTGACAGTCCTATGCAAACAGCAGCAGTCCTATGCAAACTGCAATTTTTTCCTTTTGCACCGTTTTGTGCACACATCCGTTAGTGCCAATTATGCCCGCATCCTCAGCACCATATGTGACGCCTCGTCTGCGTCCGGACGCCCTCTTGAGCCGTCCTGGGGGTCCCTTTAGCTCACGGATCGCCGTCTTTTGTAGATCGGTATTGGCACATACCATAAGGCACTCTTGACTGCAGGCTTTGGGTTCACTGGCCTCAACCAGTTTTATTCAGACACAGCTATTACAAAAAAAATCCTGGGCCGTCTGGCCACTAACTACACATAGAAATAGACCCTGTCTATCGTATTCTGGACCTGATGTCCAGCATCAACACAGTGTACTCTCTCGTATGTTATTGGCTACCCTCAAGCCTCTGGGGGCCAGAGCCTCTCTCCGGCTCCTCTGCTGCACTACCAGCTAGCAGACCACGCCCCCCTGATCACCTGTAGTAGGAGGCCTCTTATAGCCCTACAGGGATTGGCCCAAAACCTGGCCTGGAACGTGGGGAGGGCCTCCCACCCAACGCTATGACCGTCCCGGGACAGGAGACCCATCCCTACCTGCAACGCAGCCATTCTAGCTACACGTGTCAGCAACCTATCTCACTGACACCAGCAAGACTCCTGCCCCCACCGAACCCAGACCTTCGGAGGCACGTTTTCAGCAGGTACCCTGCTTAATTCTAGTGGCAGAGACCTGCAACTGCACACAGTCACTCGGCGACAATGCTGATCCTGCATGCCGGGACCTAAGTTTTCCCAGCAAAACATAGTCTCGTGTATAATAATTCCTATTCTGACTTGTTTTTTCTTCCCATACTTCATCCTGATACTTTCTCTGCCCTAGGGAAACACACGCACACAAAGCCTTCCATAATGCCAAGCCATCTTATTCCATTGCCACATGCTCCATTGTAGGCTCTTTCAGTGGTGGACAGTGGTAAGCATGGGCACTTGGTCTGTTTGCAGTTACACTATGTATTCTGATATCTTATCATGGTTAACCTTAACTTCTTCAGCAATTTGTGCTCCTCTAACTTGTCTGTTGGTTTGGGCCAGCTCTGCTAGCCCTTGTCTCCAATATGCATTAATGAGCCTTTGGTGCCTATGATACCATCCCAGGTTAATTGGTTGTCTTTCCACTCTTAATAGGTACTAACCACTGCATGCTGGGAATATAACACAAGACTTATAATTGTGGAAGTGCTGTAACCCAGTCATCTGGCCATCTGACTTGTCAAAGTCACTCAGTTCCTTATACTTGCCCTTTTTTATTATTATTTTATTTTGCTTCCCACAAAACACATTAACTCCAAGAACTATAGATAATCAATGTTATTCATCTCACCTGTCAGCTGTTTTAATGTTATGGCTGAATGGTGTATGTTAAAAGCAGTTACTAATATTAAGGTTTTGAGAAAAATGAATTTGATTTTTTTTCTCTGGAATCAATATTCAGTCTTGAAATGCATCAACCGGCACCCCAAGGCACATTTAACAGAAGCAGGATAAAGAATATCATCAAAATAAATCTAAGATCTTTCATTTCAATGTTACCTTGTGAAGTTTACTTGCTTTGTTGTATATGATTTACTGAAACAATTTATTTTATCTTACAATTTTGTCAAGTGCATCGTCACTTTAAAACTTTTTTTTATCACAAACATATATTTTAAGGGAATTCCTCTCCAAAAAGTGTAAATGCAAGTTTGTAAACCAGATCAACACTTGACAATATCCCTGCCATTTTTTTAATATTCAGATTAACTGGCTTTAATTTAAACTATTCAAAATTATTTTAAAAGTGTCTAATAGGATGTGGCTCACAAGACAAGGTGTGACTTTTGTTGGTCATTTGCTGTGCACCAGGTTTTAACACAAAACTTTCAGGCTGTGTTCTCATTTAGCAGCTGGGAGTCAGCCAGAATCAAAACTTGCAAGCAAGCCATGTTTTCAAATTGTCAATTTCAATGGCCATGAAGTTTTCAAGCAAAACAGTAGATTACTGTTCTGCTATTACTCCTTAAGAAGTCTCTACCACGTTGCATTGGGAACCTCAGTCCTAGTGAGTTAAAGGGAATATTCTTGTTTAAGGATTTACTCCATGGCACTCACCACAAGTACCTTTTTCTTCTTTAATTAAGATCCACAGTCACTGGATAGGAAACATACTAGACCAATGGCCATTTTAGGCACACACATACCTTTTCAAGTATGCATGAAACAAACGTTGATCTCCTATGTTTCCTATCTAGTTACTGTTGATCTTAATAAAATAAGAAAAATATATCTGTGTTAATTGCAATGGAGTTCATTTTTAAACAAGAGTATTTGTGGTAGTGACTGAGTGCTTGTTATTGCTATGAGCATCAGGGATATTCTGCTATTTTCCCACTCTTTTTCTGTTTTGCTTGGAGTGATGACTTGGCAACTGTTCATGTTCAGATCTGGTCAGCTGACCATGTTGTGTACCCTGAGCTCTTTTAAGTAGGAGTGGTAAATTACTAACCTTTCTATATAATTTTTCTGGTTTTAGCAGGTCGGGGTTGTTGATAGCGGAGCTCTTTTTTGTGTCTACTGTTTTTGTCCTGTGTCTTGCATCTGGTATAATTTTCTGTGTATCTAACCCAGTCTAGTCTTATTTAGTGACTTTCAAGTAATATTATCCTGTCCTAATAAACTGTGGCTAGGAATCTGCTAATCATTTTGTATCCAGTTAGCTACGGTCTTTATTATTCATGTATGCCTTGTGTACTGCATAGTTTTGCCATGTGTTAGTTACTTAGTTTTGTTATTCCTGGAATTCTTGAATTGATTAGTTTTGTCAGTGTTTATTTGCTGTATTCTTACCTGGTTGTCTCTAGGTCTTAGAGTCTACTTATTTATGTCAGGTCAGTTGTAGCTTAGGGATAGCTTAGGGCTATTTATACAGTGGCCAGATTTGGGGTGGTCTGAACTCTGTGCTGGAGTCCTTGGACACTTTCAAGGGGTCACCATGTGTTACTGCTCTCTGGAAGGGTTGGTAAGGCATGATGCACCCCAATAGGAAATAAGTCCAGAGAGTCTGGGGTCTGTAGTAAACTTGTGCAGGTCTTTAATGGAGGAACTCAAGTGCAACACAATACAGACAAGACACTAAGAGCCACATGTATAAAAACGGTCTAGGTCTAAGACTGTCTTTGTTGCCCATAGCAATCAATCAGAGCTCCTGTTTAATTTCAAATAGTGCTCTGAAGAAATGAAAGGGGCTCTTTGATTGATTGCTATGGGCAACAAGGAAAGTCTTAGACCTAGACAGTTTTCATACATGTCCCCCTAAGTGGCTACTCCAGTCTCCTCCCTGGTAGACAAAGGTACTGTACCTGGGCTAGCTGTCCATCTCTATCTCAGAAGGCTGTAATGCTGGCTGAAGCACTGGTGTCTCATGATCTGTGGCTCAGTCATCTGGATGGCTTAGTATCTTCAGAATCTTCTGCAATCTGGCAGAGTCTTTTCTGATAACCACTGGTCTCTATCTGCAGAACACCTAAGGGCTCTGGGTTCTAGTATTTTATACAGTGTCTTGATGATCTAGAATCTTCTAATCAGAGGGGTGGAGTGGAGAAGCACAACCCTTACAAAAACATTGTTATAATTTCAGTCTCTCATACATTTGTATAGAGCTTCCATTCTCAGCATCTTTCCCAGAGTGTGCAAAGGTCACTGTCTGAGTTTTCCCTAAAAACCTCAACTGTGCATCTTCTAGAAAAGTGGAAAGTTACCAACTTCTCTGTCCATTGGTAGCAAGTCTCAGAGTCTCTCAGTATTACATGGCTATGTTTTAACCCTTCCCACAGTGCATACTAGCAATAGAACGAATGTCCAAAGTCCCCTTGTTCTGGGACACTACATTTACATGGACAGAGAAGGGACATTGGTGTCTGGTGTCAGGGAAAGATCGAGGGAGAGATTCAGAAATAGTAAGATAGGGTCAGTTCCAGCCTTTATCCAGATTGTGTCCATTTGTGGTGTCACACTTATCCGTATTTCAGCAATCATCTGCCTTGTCATCATCTCATGGTGAGTCCCTCTTTAGTTTTGTATTTTATACATGCTTCATATTATTATCTGTTACGGCATTTATGAATGGGACTTGAATGGGATTTTTTTTAATGGGACTTGAAAGAGGTGCAATGCTGCCAAAAGTTATATGTGTTGGACCTAAAATTAGTATTTTACCAGACTTAGGATGCCCTATATGGTGGCAGCATAAGGTAATGACAAAGACCATGATTACAGTTCTGAACCAGTTACTTTGTTCCTTGCAGCAGTTTTCATAACAGTGGTCTGTATCTAGTCTTCAAATGATCTGCATGTGCGCTGTAGACTAGGATATTAATGAGTTTCTGTTCCTACCTGTCCACCACCACTGATTGACAGCTCTCTTCTACATGGTGCATAGGTAGAAATCTGTCAATTAGCAGTGTGGAGAGCAAGAGTGCACTCACCCTGCAGCAGATAGACAGTAAATGATATGATAAAAACTGCTACAAGCAAAAAGTATGTAAGACAGCTCTAGAATCATGGTCTCGGTCACTACTTCATACTACTCTAGGATAGGACAGCATAGACCTGAGGATAGATTTCCAATAAGGCATCTACAAAATGGTGTTGTAAAGCTTTGTAAGTGTATGCAATCACAAATGTTAGAACAATGAATTGAGTAATGAAAAGATAAGCTCCTATAGATATGTAATATAAATTTTATATAGTATGGTTGACAGATCTGTTTAAAAATAATGCACATAGTAAAATACCTCTATACCCTGCAGTAATTTATCACAGCATCCAAAGCAAAAAGAGAATAAGACCAAAGGGGCTAATAATACAGCATTCTCGCTCCCTGCTTCTACTGGTAGAATAAGCATTATATGCATGTGTGTATGTCTTCGGGATATTATGTGGTTAAAAGATATATTCTTTATTTATTGTTTTGTTGCTGTACCTAAGGTTTCTCCAGAGGTCTTTAAGATACATGGAATTAACATAGCTGTGGATTTGAGTGGGGTTGTGTGAATCGAGTTCAAATTTCTAAAGTTTTATCAAAGCCTTGAGTGTTTAATACAGAATAGTGCACCACCCACACAAAGCAATTAAGAGCTATCATACTGTATTTGTGTTGCGGTTACAATCATGTAAAGCTAGTACATTATTATATAATCCATGCTCCATTATTTGATGGCTTCTTTTCCATTGTGTTTTTTAAGTCATGCACAGCAGGTTGTGGGGATTAGATCAGTGAAGATGTTTTCAGAAATATTTTTACATGATTCAATAGGTAAGAAAAAAACAGCAGCATTTTCCACAATAGAGCTGTGCACATAAAAATATCTCAAATATTTCTAACCTTATAATAATCGTTCTACATCTAATTAGGCAGCAGAAAGTCCCACTGTCCCAAATTGCTAAATAAAATCAGAGATTTGGTATTTAGTAACTGGAGAACATTGTTTGACAGCCCCCCTGTGAGTTGTAGCTTTCCTAGCCATAAATATAACTTACAGTTGGCTGAATTTTCCTCTAGAACATTTATTATCTCTAAGGCCTCGTTCACACGGCTTATTTCGCCGCGGATTTGCCGACGGATTGACGATCGTCAATCCGTCGGCGAATCAGTCAGAAATAAGTAACAGACTATTTTCTATTGATTTCAATGGAAAATACGGCTCGTCGTTCACACGACGCGTATTTCCGTGCCGGATTGCCGCCGCGGATTGACGACGGCAATCTGGACGCAAAAACAATGTGCATGTCAATTATTTACGGACGGATTCACCACCTACAATGATTGGAGATGGTGAATCCGTCGGGAAATCAGTTACAAATACGTGCCACACTTAGTGGCACTTATTTGCAACTGATTTTCAACTGATTTCAGAACGGATTAACGATCGGCAATCCGATGTAAATACGTTCTGAAATAAGCCGTGTGAACATAGCCTAATACTAAATAAATAAATCCTGCTTGATATTTCATTTTTTTCCATTTTACGTGGCATTGTGGGTTAAGTAAAGGCATGATGCATTCTTAGTGACTGTAAGTAGATGACAATGGGGCACATTTATCAATAAATAGTGTAAGACAGTTTTAAGTTAGACCAGACAGTCTTACAATGCCCACATTTATTAAAGTGTTGATAAATCTGGTGCAGGTTAGAATTGTCTCATCTCAGATTGTAGCTTTATACAAAAGTATACTCCTAATATAGACACTTAGGACAATGTATCCATAAGGCGTTTCTCCATTTAATTTTTATCAAAAGTTTAAAACAGCATATAGGCTAAATAGCCTGGTTGCAATTATATTTCTTGAAGCCTGGAGTAGTCCATACGAGTTTTCAGCGCTGGGGATTCAAGCGCTCTTTACTGGCACAGCTTGCTAGGCATTGTTCACCTCGCTGCGAAGACGGCTGTCTGGGGTGTGTGCACTGCTGCTCTGCCACACCCCAGACAGCCGTCTTCGCAGCGAGGTGAACAACGCCTAGCAAGCTGTGCCAGCTGCTAGTAAAGAGCGCTTGAATCCCCAGCGCTGAAAACTCGTATGGACTACTCCAGGCTTGGAGAAATATAACCGCAAGTGTATATCATAAAGTATCTATTAAGAATGTCTAAAAGCCAGGCTATTTAGTCTATATGCTGTTTTAAACTTTTGATAAAAATTAAATGGAGAAACGCCTTATGGATATATTGTCCTAAGTGTCTATATTAGGAGTATACTTTTGTATAAAGCTACTAAATGCGGGGCTATTGAGTGCCCACGTATATACTCCACTACACGCGGTTTATCAAAATTCAATAGAGGTCATACATTATATCGTAAAACAAAATAGTGATTTCAGCTCACCTGTTAAACTGGGCGCGGTGCCTGCAAGTCCTCCGACTGCCAAGAAAAATCTCCAGAGAGCAAAATGATGGACCAGCCCAAGTGTACGGTAGAAGGTAGCAAAATTATAAACACTTTAATGAGAAATGGTATAAAAGCAAAAGGAAAAAAGCCACAAAGAAGAAATAAGTGCAACAGGTGACGCCAAGTTGACGCGTTTCAAATCAAACGATTCTTAGTCATAACAAGGACTTACTAACTCTCACTTCCTTATAAAGGAGGGGAACATCTCTCCTTATGGAGAGCACCAGTTAAGGTGTGTAGTGTTTTGTTTTGCCTTTTAGCCCACTACTCAGCATCTGCATATCACAAGGCATTATGGGAAAGGAGCTGGAAAGCTCACTGCGCCCTCTATAGGTTGTAACAAATCCTCAATTTACTTCTGATTCACTGAATCTTTGAGAAGCAAAAAGGAATAATTGTCAAGCCAATATTGCTCATCTACATACGCGTTTCGGGGTTTTGCCCCTCATCAGTGTAGAGCAGAGCGATATTGGCTTGACTGGTGGGAGGCGTTAAGGTGTGTAGTGTTTTGTTTTGCCTTTTAGCCCACTACTCAGCATCTGCATATCACAAGGCATTATGGGAAAGGAGCTGGAAAGCTCACTGCGCCCTCTATAGGTTGTAACAAATCCTCAATTTACTTCTGATTCACTGAATCTTTGAGAAGCAAAAAGGAATAATTGTCAAGCCAATATTGCTCATCTACATACGCGTTTCGGGGTTTTGCCCCTCATCAGTGTAGAGCAGAGCGATATTGGCTTGACTGGTGGGAGGCAATGAGTGGGTATAAAGGAAACACCCAGATCCTGGGCGGAGTAAACAATGCATCACTATATACAAACATTAGTAATTTAAAATTAAGTCTGTTCTGAAATTCAACCCAAAAGGGTGTGAGGTGTTTAACATTAATATCCAATAGCCTTCTCTATTCAATAAGGCTCTCCTGTTATCACCACCTCTTTTCCCAATTGAGACAGACTCGAGACAAAAAACTTTAAAACTAGAAACATTTCCCTGGTGTATATGGTGAAAATGTTTTGAAACATTGGAGACACTGCGAGTATCTACATGGGCAACCCCATAAATATGTTCTCGTACTCTATCTTTTAAACGTCTTGCAGTGCATCCAATGTATCTTAAATTGCACTGTATACATTCAATACAATAAATCACATTAGTGGATTCGCAGTTTAGAAATTCCTTAATAACAAGAGTAGTATCATCAATAAGGCCTCGTACCTCTTTAGTTTGTACTACATATTTACAGCAGGAGCATCTGGAAACACCACAGCGAAAAAAACCTTCCACTCTCAACCATGTTTTCCGTTTTCCACTAGTTGTGACTCCTTTTGCTTTTATACCATTTCTCATTAGTGTTTATAATTTTGCTACCTTCTACCGTACACTTGGGCTGGTCCATCATTTTGCTCTCATACATTATATCATCTCAGATTGTACCATCTTTAAGTTGGCTTACTTTTATGCCACAAACTGTGACAAAATTCTGTCACATTTCTGTTGCATTTTAACCCCTTAAGCCGAACGCCTGAAAAGTAGTTAATGACCAGAACATTTTTTTAGTTTTGGCCTCCTTGCGTTTAAACAGTTGTAACTTTTTTATTTTTTCAATGACGCAGTTGGATGAGGCCTCGTTTTATTCGATACAAGTTGTACTTTATAAGGGAATAGTTTAAGTACACTTATAAATAATTGCAGTATTTTTTTTAATTTTTTTACAAAAAATGTTTTGTTTTTTTTACACCATTCACATTTCACACTTAATAACTTGTTAGATTAATTCTACAGGTTATTACGGTCATGTGGATACCAAATATGTGTAGGTTTTTTTGTGCGTGTAATTTATGTACAATTATTTGTTATTAGATATTTATTTTTATTTTATTATTTATTTTTTTATTTTTTTTTTTACACTTTGTATGGTGTTTTTGTACTTTTTTTTGACTCCCATGAAGGGAGAACTGTTTAACATTTTTTTTTTTTTTTACACTTAGTAATGTATTAGCATATTCATATATGCTAATACATGCTAATCTGTGTCAGTCTGACACAGGCAGTGATTAGGACAGCACACAGTGCATCCTAATCACTGGCTTCTTACACAGACAACTCTGGGGCCATGCTAGGTCCCCAGAGCTGACTGTGCAGCCGGTCCCTGAGCTCTGTCGGGTGACCGGGCGTTCCGATCACCCGACAGAGCAGGGGATCCCTTTGATTGCGCTGCGGTAACGCACCGCCGCAATCAAAGGGTTAAAGCATCGGGTTGCGGAGGTTTCCTCCGCTCCCCGATGCCTGCAGGAGATGCTCTGGGATCGGGGCTGTGTAGTTCAGCCCCGATCCTAGCGCAGCTGTGGCGCCGGGCGCCGCAAACCCCGATGTCTGCAGCGACGTCAAAAGACGTCGCTGCAGACGAACGACCCGCACCGGCCGCCGTCAAAAGACGGTGCGCGGTCGTTAAGGGGTTAAGCCAGGCCCCCTTTTACGAGAAACCAAACCCCTTTTACGAGGTCACACCCCCTTTTTTAGACGAGGCGAAGAATTGTCTGAAGCAGTCTAAAACACACAGTAAATGTAGTGTGAAGATTGTTAGATGTTATTTTTGGTGCAACTTGTACCAGAATTCTGTTGCAACTGCCTTGATAAATGTACCCCAATGTATACTAAATGACCTCAAAGCGTTGTTATTAAAACAGAGCTGTGAATCCCCACTAAATTCTGACATAACTGTCTCCACTTGTGCATGTTCATATACAGTAGAACATTTTTAGCAACACCAGTGGCTCATTGTTTCCTATTGAATATGTAGTTTGAAAAATCTTTCCCAAGCATCTGATGAAAACTACAAACCCCTTCTGGATAATAGCTCAGAGAAAAACCTAGATATTGCTGCCAGTAATATACAAATACTGTAATAAAAAAAAACTACTAACAAATACTATATACATTGGGCCAAGATACAATAAAAAATAACTTTTATTCAAGGATGCAGTAAAACGATCACAAACGGCCCATCAAGTCCCTACTAAATCCCTAAACACTACAAGATTACTGCCTAAACAAAATGTAGTACTCCCGTCCCGATAAGGGAGACCCTACTCTGCACACCTCTTGTGTCTTCCTAGGATACAAGAAAATAATGGCCACACAATAAGAAAAATATGTGTGGATTATATCAATAACTCAGTGGGTCTTGGACAGGAAAAAAAGAAGACAATGGAAAGTATATAACCTCTAAATCTCACATATCTAGATTGAAACAGATTTATACTAACATTCTGTCATAGATACCCATAAAAACCTAGGGAGATACCATACACAGGGATATCAAAACACAGCACAAAGATAGTCATAAATTTAAAACTCAATCTTTTGAAAGTTACATGGCAAAAACACATAGGTGAAAATAACTAGAGTTCCAACGCGTTTCCTCCATATGATGCATGGGTTCATCAGGGAACTAACCCTGACGTACAAGGCTCTCCATAACCTCTCCCCTCCATACATCTCTGCCCTAATCTCCAGATATCTCCCCTCACGCAATCTCTGCTCCTCACAGGACCTTCTTCTCTGTTCTCCTCTTATCAGCTCCTCATATAACCATCTCCAAGACTTCTCTTGTGTTTCCTCCACACTCTGGAATGCACTGCCCCAACATATCAGACTCTCTTCCACTCTCACCAGCTTCAAAAGCAACCTGAAAACCCATTTCTTCAGGATTGCCTATAACCTACAATAAACCTGCTGCCACTGTACTAACCCACAAACATGTCTGCCCCTCTCCTCCTGTCTCTTTCCTCCTCCTTGTAGATTGTAAGCCCTCGCGGACAGGGTCCTCTCTTCCTCTGTACCAGTTGTAAGTCATTCATTGTTATTATTGTACTCATTTGACATATTATGTATGTGACCCCCCTCGAATGTACAGCGCCATGGAATCAATGGCGCTTTAAAATAAATGTTAATAATAATAATAATAATAATAATAATAACCATAAAGAGGGGCCACAAAAAAGACCAAATCTATGCATGAAGAGAGGGATATATATATCAATAATGAGAGATGCACAAATCATCCCTATCATAAGGTGACCAAACATAATTCAATCCCAATATTACCAAAGGATCCAACAACCAGCAAATATGCCTGACATGATAATGGTTTGTACTCACATTCCTTCAAACAGGTGACCAATGTCTAATCAAGATGGTATGAAAGGATCCCCAGATTAATGGGGGTGCTGCACAAAGATAGAATAGGCAGTAGCCTGATAATACATCTCAACAATCGCATGTATCCTTACTCATCTGTCACCAGAAGAATCCCCGCCTCCAGTATATCCTACACGGCATTCACCAAATCATAGTGAGCATGTGCAAAATGTTCGCGCAAGTCCAAAACTGCTCAAGTCAAAACGAAAGTCCCAGGATAACAGCAATATTTGCAATTAAAGACTAGCGCATGCGCAGGACAGGTGGAAACTATTAGGACAACAAAGATCACCACAAGCGGCGGACATACAGGACAGAAACGATACATTTAATATGTTTACAGCTCAATGGCTGGAATAGACTGAACCCAGTAGCAGGCAACTCTGGTCCATACGCTACTTGGGAAAAATAAACAGGTGCAGCTAATTGCTGAGCAGCAGCTCACACACCCCACTGCTAGGGGAACAATTAGATGATAAAAAAACTGTACATTAAAGGGGTTTTGCCAAGATCTCCTTTCATACCTCCTGTATCCAGCTCTACAGCTCTGTGTGCTCAGAAGGAGGCGTTTGTTTGAATTGCATATCATGTGACCCAGCAGGATGACATCACAAGGCCTTTCCTCTCTCTAGTTGAAGAAAGGTCTGTTTATGTAAAGCATTGTGAGTAGCTGAGAGGTAAAGTTTTTGCCTCCAGGCACAATGGTCCTAGGTTCAAATCCCTGCAGGAACCAAAACTGGGTTTTTTTTTTCTCTTTATCACATACCTCATTGAGGTTTTTTTTTTATTCATTTGCACTGTTTACTAATTACAAAGGAGTACAGAGGACGGGAGTAGAGTGACAGCACCTGGGGTTTGAACACTCAGTAGCTCCCTGAGAGGAGAAGTGATATCGGAGCATGTCTGACTGTCATGATTGTGCCTGGCTTATGGCTCTGGTCGTCTGCCACGGCCGGTACGACGTAAACCATGGTTTTTTACCTAATACTGCGTTTCATATTACTAGTGTGAACTGGGTTTGTCTGTTCTGGATGCTGATTGATTCCTGTCCAATGCCCGTGGCCAGGATTCTTCCAGAATACTCTTAGTTAACTTTGTTCCTTTTTGAGTGACAGCTTTCTTCTCATATCTGGTCTTTTGTTTCTTCTGCCTATTGCCTCAGTTCTACCTTTCTTCTGTTCCTATATAAGGTCTCTGGTTCCTTCCTTCTTTGTCTGCTATAGGTTTTTTCCCCTGTAGTTCGCCCATTCTTTTGCTTATCTTTCTGTGCTTACCTGATCTTTTGCTTGGACTCTGGTTATTCCCTTTGTCTTACGTTTTTGTACCTCGCTGCCCGTTCTGTTTCCGACTTGGACCGCCCGACTACATTTATTTGTTCTGTGTTTGTTTTTCCGTCCTTGTCTGTGTTGCACCTTGCTCAGTGCAGTGGTTAGTCTTCTGGTTGGGGCCGGCCTATTAAGGAGTCGGGTTCCCCAAAAGGCAGGGAGCGGGGCTGGGACCAGTGTCAGGGTCTCACTTGTCTGTGTCTTTGGGTGCATCCCTGACAGTTCCTGACACTGACCAGGACTGAGGACCTCTCAGTCCTGGTCGTATCTCCTGGAGATGAGCTGTAAACAATGGAACACTAAAGGAGCAGCTAGAACAAAAACGGTAAAGAATTTTTAATAATAATGAGTGGTGAAAATGTTTATTTCATTTTCAAGCTTCCCACGTCAGTTTTACTTTGTGGTAAAACCCCTTTAAACATCCTATCCTGTAGGACTGTAACAATATCTTGATGCAGCAATCACAAAGACTAATGCAAGCCCCCCTCTAGGTTTAAGCACACTACAGGTTAGCCATACTGGGTTTATCACCACAACCTCAGTAAACTTCCCAGAGTTCAGCTCACTGCAGCCATCCTGATGTTACATTCAGCCTATACGACTTCAGCGACCACCTACACAAAACATACAACCCTCTTGTGCGGTTTTACACAGGCCCAGCATCCAATCTTTCAGCACCTCAGCAGCTTTGAATCCCTCTGCCTCTCTTACAGAAACACAAGCTTGTTCTCTAATTATTATTATTATTATTATTATTATTTATTTTTAAAGCGCCATTGATTCCAGGGCGCTGTACAATCGAGGGGTTACATACAATACATAAGTCAAACGAGTACAAAGATAAATGAACAATGACAATTGGCACGACAGAGGGAGAGAGGACCCTACCCGCGAGGGCTTACAATCTACAAGGAGGGGGAAAGAGACAGGAGGTGGGGGCAGACATGTATGAGGGCGAAGTTGTGACAAGTTTAGTGAAGGTTGTAGGCAAGCCTGAAGAAATGGGTTTTCAGGTTACTTTTGAAGTTGGTGAGAGTGGGGGAGAGTCTGATGTGTTGGGGCAGTGTCCTAATGTCCAGTTCTTAGGCCCTCTCTGAACTGCAGCAGCAAACAGCATTTTTCAATTACATTTATTAAGGGATTTCCTCATTTTCACAGACTGTTGCCAATCCTCAACTTTTTTACACCTCATCAAGGCTTTTCCTACTCAGTACAATGACACTGCCCAACAGCATTACCATACATAACCTTCACTCAGCACTAAGCTTTTCCAGTGCTTATGCCAGTACCTGTATCTCCACTTGTGGTAATTAGAAGTGTTGAGCGATCAGTAACAAGTTCTAGTTCGATTAGAACCTCAAATTTTTGTGAGTTTGTTTCGAAATTCTATTTGAACTTCAAACCCCAGTAAAATCTATGGGAGAAGATGTTCTGGTTAATTTTTATACCTATACCGGTGAGGAAGAGCTGGAATTACCATTCATAACAGTAAACTAGATACGTGCAACAACTTAGTGAAGACATTTTGGCTCTAAGAGTGACAGAAAAAAATTGAGAGGCTTAAATACTTCATTCCTTTCAATGGATAACTGAAAAGATGAGGACAGCTTGTAAGCAGGGGTGTAGCTATAGGAGGTGCAGCAGTAGCAGCTGCTACAGGGCCCTGTGTCCTGAGGGGGCCAAAAGCCCCTTTGACACATAGGAGATTTGGAAACGGTTTGTTAAACAATTACTGAACTCCCAAAACTGCAAAAACAGAACTTTTGGGCACTGAGTATGATTTAGCAAATCTAAGCACGCTGTATAATATATATGAGAGTTAGGTGTTATGTGAGCCTGCAAATGTCGCCAAATAACAGCTTCTGGATGTGGGAAAGATGCAGCCAGCAATACCAAACTCCCTAATTATTATAAATGCTATTTAACTAACTAAGAGCAGTCAGTACGGTACAGAGAGTGAGCTGAAAATGGCATTCACAAGGCAATACAGTGAAATATATTTAACATGGTCATGGGATTTTAGCAGCCAATGAGAGCCCTGCACTTCAGCGATGACGTTTTTGACACTTGTCTGTGCTCTGCACTGATTGGATGGCCGCCAAAAGTGCAGAAAGGTGATTGGATGGCCGCCAAAAGTGCAGAAAGCTGCTGAAAATGAAACTGAAAATGGCGTGCAGAACTAGAACTTTACTCGAACGGACAGTAAAATGTTCGGTTTGAGTTCTAAAAGTTCGAGAAGTTCTACTAGAACAGTTCGATCAACACTAGTAATCAGCCCAGAAGATTCTCATTCCGGTTATCAGCAACAGTAATTCAACATGGTGATGCCACCTGGCAATGAAACCTGCCCTTATTTACAAAGTTTCTGTGATAAAAGAAAGTTAAGATATATTGTACCTGCTGCTTAAATCACATTTAGTCACATGTACATACAAAACTAAATAGTCCTTCACTTGCAGTGTCCATTTAAAGTAACAGCAAATAGATAGTTCACTTCCCTTATAAGCCAATCACAGTGTCCCAATAACTAAGCTATCTATAGTAATCTTCTTCAAAAACGTTCCAGCCACAGTACCTCTATAAGTTTTCAATCAAAGTGGTAGCTTCAGTGTCCCATTAACATTCACAGCCAGAATGTTCTAAAATTGTGAAACTTCAATCCCTATTGCCTTCATAAAAATTCCTAGCTACAATGCATCTGAAATGCTTTTTTCAGCCCTTAGCTTTTTAATCAGGGAACCTGATGTATGCAGCCTTTCCCTGTATGCTACCATGCAACCAAGAAAATCAGCCCTTAGATATTTAATAAGGGAAGCTGAGGTATACAGCCTTTCCATGTATGCTAGCATACATCCAAGAAAATCGAAAACTAAAACGTAAATTTTGCTAAATACCTATAGGAAAAAACAGATCAATAGTGATACAAACTTTTGATATATTTAGTAGCAACAAAGTAATCTGTGGGAGATAATGGCAGTCACTTCAGGATATATAGAGACCACCATAACAAGTAGTAAACTTTCTTTTGCTCACGGTACACAGAGCATGGTGCGGAGATTGATATCCACTCTTCAATAAATCCACCACATCCAAAATGGGACAAAAAGATGGTTCAATGACACCCTAATAAGACCTTGTTGTGTACTGCCTAACCGGGAGAGTTATCGCCCAGAAAAGGGCATCCCCACCCTACGGAGGCACTCCCTGTAACTCCCTAATTAGTATAGGACCAATATCATGCAGACGTAGGCAAAAATAGATTTGGCAAAACAGGTCTAGAAAAATAGCCTGTTTATTACTTTGGGGGGCTATATCAGTTAGACAGAATGCCTAATAATGCCAATATAAAGTATATTTCCACCAAAGTCAGACATTATCATTCTAGCTGGCCACAAGTGATATGTGTGGGAGGTTTTTACCCCCTACCCACAACCTATCTAGATTTATTTATCTGTAATGCCTAATATCACCAGTCTTTTTGGATATATGCATGCATATTTTTGCATTGCTTAGGAATGTATTGTCCTCTGGTGAATATATACTTCATATTGGCATTATTGGGCATTCTATCTAACAGCTCTAACAGATATAGTCCCCTGAGAAACTGTTAGTAATACTTTATAAACGGGGAAACTCATTGGAAATTGACGGGCTATTTTTCCAGACCTGTCTTGCTATGTCTATGTTTGCCTACCTCTGTATGATTTTGGTCCTATCCTAATTAGGATATTACAGGGAGATGCTTCATAAGGTGAGGATGTTCTTTTTGAGGTGGTAACCCCGCTGGTTGGGCAGGACACAACAGGATCTTATGAGGGTGTCATTGGACCATCTCTTTCCCCATTTTAGATGTGGTGGATTTATTGAAGAGTGGATATCAATCTACGCACCATCCTCTGGGTACCGCGAGTAAAAGAAAGTTTACTAATTGTTATGGTGGTCTCTATATACCCCGAAGTCATTATCTCCCAAATATTACTTTGTGATTACTACGTATATATATAAAAAAAAATTATATCACTATTGATCTGTGTTTTTCTAAAGGTATTTAATAAAAGTTACGTTTTAGTTTCCTATTTTCAGTGATATGATTTTGTGTAGATGGGACTAAAAAAGGATTTTCTGTCAGTGACTTCATACAATCAAGAAGACACATTGGTTTTTATCAATGGAAATTTACTTGCTTAAACCCAATTTTTCTTGACTTTAACTGGTAGAGGTAAAGATGTGCCATGGACTTAAATGCAAGTCTGTAGGTCTTCAGTTCTACCAAATGAGGGTAATAGGAGAGTCGAAGGAACATGAAACTATGCAGAGTGGTGCAGCCAGTTTTATTGTACCTGAAATCAGTTCACGCTGCAGTGCAAACTCTACTGCTGAAACCTTTGGCTTTTTATGATAAGTCAGAAGTTTTCAATTTCTTTTTCATATATATATATATATATGTTGTGTCATTTGGGCTGCCCTCTAACCAGTATATTATAAGCAACCCAGACTTTGAAAATGGATGAGATTATAGCAAGTGCTCCAGACTATATCTCCCACACTACTGTTATAATGTAAAAGATGGTCAAGTCTACACAGCCAGACTATTGATATAGGAGGTCCAAATTACACAACCAGACTTATCTTGTAGGCGTAAATTTAGACTGCATAAACAAACTACTGTTATAGAATGTGATCTAGACTACAAAGGCAGACTACTGTTAAGGATAGTCCAGGCTGCATAGCTAGGCTTCTGTTATAGTAGGCGGTCCAGACTATATAGCCAGACAACTACTGTTGCTGAAGGCTGCACAGCCAGACTACTGTTATAAAAGGTCCAAATTACACAACCAGGCTTGTTGGAGTAAATTTAGACTACATAACCAAACTCCTGTGATAGAATGTTACCAAGACTACACAGGCAGACTACGCTTATAAAGGGTAGTCTAAACTACATAGGTAGATTACTATTTTAGTAGGAGGTCCAGACTATGCAGCCAGACCGCTACTTTTGCCAGAGGATGTCCAGGTCTCATAGCCAGACTGCTGTTATCAAAGTTGGTCCACCATGGCCAACACATTGTACACATATAAACTATTCTCATGAAATCATATTCAGGTTACATAAACTTTTAAAGAATGAGAAGGTTAAGTTCACAGTTGAACTACTAATATAGGAGAATATCCAGATTGCACAGCAAAACTACTGTAATAGGGGGAAGTCGAGTCTACATTGCCAGGCTATTTTTTACAGTGGAAAAATCTAGTCTGCATAGCCATACTACTCTCAAAGAACACTTTTATGTTTTGAGAAAACATTGTGTTAAATTTTGCAATATTATGTCTGATTTACATGTTGGAAGGCATACAGTTGGTTTCGGTGATTTTTATTAAGAAGTTTGCAAATGTGTGATGGCAGCATTGCCTTTTCCAATTTTCATTCATGAAGTTAAATGACTGCCAATCAGTGGTTTTGGCAGTAAAGTTGTGGCCAACTGTAAAATCTAATGCACTGCACAAATGTTCTGTAATCAGTAAAATAAATCTGATTCTCTTATCTTCCTATATTTCCTCAAAAAGAGATGAAAAATCCTGGTAAAATAATATGTTTAAAAATTCCAACAATATTTCTGTAACACAGAATATTTGTTCACATATTAAAGATAGAAATGTTTCTATGCTACCACAAACATTTGAATTGTGTAGAATTGATATTTGCTTTCCACATCATTTTGTCATTTAAATGATTTCATTGAAAGGAGAAAACCTCAATTAAAGTAAATACTTACATGGAAACTAAACCTTTACTGTACATCCTTATCACTTGTCAAACGTTTGACACTAGTATAGGGACCATGAATCTCCTAAGGACAGCCAGCTGTTGTACTATGGCTTGACAGCCTATATTGTTGGAAATAACAACTTGTTCAGGAATGTACTGTATATTTGCTTTGACAAATAAAAGGAAATCAACTAAATATACAGTTATGAGAAAAGGAAAGTACACCTTTTTAAATTCCATCTTTTGGGTATCAGGACATAAAAGAATACAAATGGTCTTAAAATTAGGCAAATACAAACTGAGATATACAACTACAAAGTGTCATTGTTTATTTAACAATAACTAGGCCTGAATTAAGCAGTGTGTGAAAAATTAAGTACTCTCTTATTTCTTCCAAGTAAGTAGACACCCGGATGTTGCAAATCTAATGACCTTAATCATTAGCTTATGATCACCTCCTTAAATATAAACATTTAATGCAGTGCCAAGGAGGAAAGACATCAGCAATTATATTAGAGAAGCAAATATTGCTGCCTTTCAACCAGGGACAGGTTATAAGTCCATCATTCTACAGCAATAAAGATTATTCCCAAGTGGAAAACATGCAAGACAGTTGACAACGTTCTCATGAGTGGACAGCCCAGAAAACTCACCGCAAGGTCAGACCATGCAATGCTCAATGAAATTGCAAAAAACCCAAGAGCTACATCTTAGACTCTAGAGGCCTCAGTTAGCATGTTAAATGTTCAAGTTCATGACATTACAATTAGAAATACACTCATCAAATATGGCTTTTCTGAAAAGAAGATAGCAGCATGGTTTAAGTGTGCAAAGTTTCATCTGAACAAACTACAAGACTTCTGCAACAATGTCCTTTGGATAGATGAGACCAAAGTGGAGATGCTTGGCCATAATACACAGCACGACATTTGACAAAAAAACTAAAAGCACAGCATGTCAGCGCAAAACACCTCACTGGTGCAGGGATGATGATTTGGGTTTAAAATTTTAAATTTTTTTTCTT